>JANHZU010002683.1:126781-142575 GCA_032468055.1 Acrochordus granulatus | reverse complement strand
AAATCCTAATTCAAAATTACTCTTCACTAATTCAAACAGAAAAATCAGATTGAAAAAAAGCTGCTGAGTCATTTCCAAAAATGCAGTATGGAAGAGGAGGGACATAGGGAGAAATGATCACCAAAGCAGCAAAGAAAACTAGTAAAGTGACTCAAACAATCCATGGCTATGTTGCTCCTCAATCAGAAACCTATTTGGAATTGTTTCTGGCTTCTCCTATGAACCTTGCTGAAAACATACCAGAGTTTCACGTGATGTGGGAGTAATTCTTTCTCTCTTTTCAAACTTTCACTGACATAATATGATATCAGCGCTGTTCTTTTATTCACATTCACTAGGTAAGTATTTTTTAACTGCTGTTCCCCAAAAAGGAAAGATTTCTCATCTTCTCACAGCTATGAAGACTCTTTTCTGATTCCATAGAGGGTTTTTTAGCAATAACTTTTTTCCAAACATACATTATTTCCAAATCTCAGAAATATAAATTCTGCACAAGTTAAGAGGGTCCAGTCTTGACAGGTCTCTGGGGAAGGTTCAGCACAGCAATTATCCCCACTGGGATGATGGGAAGTAAAATACTACACCCACTGAACTATCCTCTAGGTTTTGGTCCAAGAAAATTAACTCCCAATAGCAATGCCTTGGTTGCTCTGTAATGCCAGGCCTTTGCTGAATAAATTTCTAATTTCAACTGCAGGAAACCTGCAGCCACATTTTCACATAGAAGAAATGTTATTGGCAGCCAAGCTGATATTGCCCTGAAAATATGTGTAAAGAAAATGAAAAATGTTGGTAAGGCTGTCAACAGAACTGGGCAGAATCAGGGGGAGGGGAGAAGTTGACTGAAAAATATTTGGTGGATGCCAAGATGATGAAGATCAAGAAGGTAGAAAAGGGTGGGGTGAGTGACAACCAATGCTCTCAGCTTTCTAATAAAAATATTATTATTCTGTTGCCCATGAAAATACTGACATCAGATTATTTCACACTTAGAAGTTTGCAGCAGCAGACAACAATTTTGTCTAAATATTAGAGGAAAAAAAAACCTTAAGAAAATGTCTAGGGAATAAGTCCTGATTCTGAGGGATAGAGAAACTGGCAGTTGTCCATTTGTGGATGAACATCTGCAATTCTCAGCAGTGTCAACAAAGCCAATGTGAGGTGTGCTGGGAGTTGTAGTCTGACAACTGAAGGGCTCTGGGGTCCTTGCTCCTGCAAATAAGGAGTTCTTTTAATGATTTTGTTCATGCCTTTCAATGTCCCCCATTGAGGCTTCCAATGAGAACACCATATAAAAACTGGCCCAAAGCAATCAATGTGAAAAATAACATACATTTTTCAACTCAAGAGTCTAGCATTTAGAATTGCAGGAATGGTTTGACTACTTTGAGAAAGTGTGGTATAAGATGATTAAACAGTATCTGAAATATTCTTGGCCTCTGAGTGTCAAACGGGAAAGCTAAATTGCCATTTGTAAGCAGAGGATAATTGACACAACAGATGTGCACCTTATCCATCTCTCTCACATACACACAAACAAATGACTCCTTTTCAGGGTTAGCTACACTCTGCAAAGCACTAAGAAAAAGGAATTCCAATATTATTGCAAAATGTCCTGAAGGACATTTATCCCGACATTGTTTGATTAATCAGAAATCGTTGCCATATTCCAGAGCATTAACCCCTCCAACAGATGCTTTAGCAGAGAAACGTTTGACCAGGACTAGAAGAAAAAAATATGACTCTTGGTTCCAACATGGAGCTGTCTGAGAGACTCTGAAGTAGCCAATTTGACCAGGCTATGGATTTCAGAGGATAGGTATAGTATAAAAAAAAGAAATAAATAGCTACTCAACAGTGATGCAAAGGAGATGCTCTCAGCACTCATAAAGGGAACAAAAATGCAGGGAAAAGAACAGGGAGAGACAAATCAGGCCTCATCCACATGTTTTCTACCACAACACCCAGAATCCCTTGCCTAGACCATGTTGGGTTGAAGGTGAAAACATCTGGAGGATGCCGATCTCCGTTAAATCATACCATATTTATCCAAAGGGAAGATAAATATATTATATTTAGCCAAAGATCTATCCAGTTTGAAGATGAACCCCATTTCTCAAAGGATAAGTGTTTGCCTCTTTTGCTGTACCTTGAGCAAATGCAAGTGCCCTCCCCCACAAAAGAGTAGCATTTGTTTAAAACTCAAAATAATTATTTTTATTTCCCTCTGTTAGATGCAGTTAGAGCTGCATTAGGAACCACCATCTTTGACCTGGATGCTAAATCAACTCGACTCAGTTCTCTGGTTTGTATCGGCTGTTTTTGGTCTGTAACTTTCCCCCCAACAAAGAAAAATCAGTTCTCCCCCCCAGCAAGCAGCCTCTGATGTCTCCTGCCACCTATGATTACTGGTTAGAGAATTAATTGGTGGCAGGTTGGCCCAGCTCAGCCTTTCTTTCTGACATCTCTATCTTTTACAAGAGCCAGTGCTCTTGTTTCCAAACAAGAGCACTGGCCTTGGAGAAGGTGGACTTATTTTAATGCTCAGCCTAAGCATGGCCTAATTCATGGTGGAAAAAGGGGCTGGGTAGGGTGAAGGGCCAGTCAATAGCAAAAAACTGGGTTTGAAGATTTTGGTTGATGGGCATTGAATTGTCACTGATTGCTGCATATGGAAGCCCTCGCTTACTCATCTGTACAACCCTGCAGAGCAGCCTCAGTGACAGGCTTCTTGGCACTGACTTAAAACACGTGATGTGGGAAGATAATTTACCTTGGAAAGCAAAGAAGTTGTAAAAGGAGCAAACGTTTGCTGAAAATCTGCTTTTTGTAGCTTCGCCATTGGAGGAGGGGAAGCTAGGGGGGTGACTTTGCCCCTCCGGCCACTCAGTGTTGGGAGGGGTATCCTGGGCAGTCGAAAAGGGGAGAGGATGACTTTTTCAAACACTCTTTCCAGCTCTATCTCCTGGAGGACTAAACTAACCAAGGGGAGGGGTTAATTGGTTTAAATCAACATCTCTCAACTGTGGCAACTTTCAGAGCTGAGGACTTCAACTCCCAGAATTCCCCAGTCAGCACCTCCCAGAGGTCCCCAACCAGTCTACCAGATGGGGAACTCTAGGAGTTGAAGTCCACAAGCTGCTGAGGTTGAAAAGAGAGCTTCTCCACAGAATCATACAGTGGAAATTCGACCTGAACCTCTTTGCCGTTCGTTTTTACACATTTCGGACAGCCACCTTCACCCGCACATCACGGAACACAAGCGCAACAGGAACCGAAGCATCGCTTCCCCAGGGCACTCTCAACAGGCCTGCAGTTGGTCTCTGGATCCGGTCAAAGGGATCCTCTCTTCTGAAGTCAAGGTGTGCTGCCTCCCACAAATTCTTGGGGGATGGCCGACTTCAGCTTTGCCAGCCCAACAAAAGCATCCATGTTCTGGTTCCTCCTGCTACAAGGAAGTGGCGGGTTGGCCTGGCTGTCGCTCCACACCAGATGGCAGCTGCAGCGAAAGAGACAGCAAGTTTGAGGGGTTTTTTTTTTGTGGTTCTGACCTACTTTTCACAAAAGGCACAGGAGGAGGAGGCCAGCCAGGAGAAAGGGAGAAATCAAGGGAGGAGGGAACAGCAGGGGCAGGGCGTGTATTCGAGAGGAAGGGCTACTTCGGATTCCTGGTCACACTTGTGAGTCACCTGGAGGAAGCCCCCTACCCTCAGCCACAGGCTTTTAAATGGCATGGGCAACCCCAGAGCTGCAAGACAGAAAGAGAGTGAGTGCAAGACAGAGTTTGCTGCTTGATGAAACACTAGCACATCAGCAGCCTGCACAGGCTGGGAGATCCGACACTGCAGGCTCCCTCTTCGAACCCTCAGTGCTGATTGTCACTCTCTTGGCTCCTTTCCAAGAATGCAGGCAGCCAAGCCAGTGTGCACATGGGTGCTGTAGCCAAGGTTTCTTTTCCCCCTCCCGGGGGAGAGGCAGTGATCTGCAACTCCAGCGCATTAACTGCGACCTTGGGAAGCTGGGCAGGAGGGAAGGCAAGGCCAGCTTCCCTTCTCTTGGCAGTTCCTTTGCCCTTCGAGCTGCCAGGCGCTTCCCCCAACCTCGCCCGCCCTTCCTTCCTCTCCAGGAAATATATTTCCTGCCTTTGGGGAAAGGTTTGCAAAGTTGGAGCACATTGCCTGCTGGATTAGTGGGTAAGGAAGGATGATATAATGGGATGAAGTTTAAAATCTGGAATCAGGAAGGTCTAATACAGTGGCTGGGGAATTCTGGGAGGGAAATCCACCCATCTTAAAGTGGCCAAGATTGAGAAAGCACATTGGTCTAATGCTTTGCTGTGTAACGGGGGTTTTCTGTATTGTCATTTTGGTTTCTGCCTCCAAAGAAAGGGCTGCTGGTTCCCCTGAGCATATGCAGAGAATTCTCCTGCTTCAGCTGCTAAGGCAGCTTCAGAAGGAGACATCTGGCTTCCTTGGCACAGTGCTTTAATGCACATGTTGCAACAGGCAGCACAGTTCTGCCTTTAGACAGCCCCCACTCCCAAAGAGAGATCATTTTGACTCTAAGATCATGTTTTTCTGCTACCTTCCTTGCAAGTGCTGAAGCAGGCAGTATTTCTTGGTATTTCTGGGTTCTCCCTGGCTGGATGAATAACTGAATCTCTCCTTTGACACTCTGTAACCTTTTCCAAGGTTGCGTTCCCTGTGAGAGAAATTCTCCTGCCTGCCCCAACCTCCTGTCTCCCCTTCCAAATAATATTCAGATGCAAACTGTCACTCATCTCTTTTCCTAAGAGCCCTGCGAGGTAGGGTAGTCTGAGAATTGGCAACTTGCCCACCACCAGCCCTGGAGTCGCATGATGCTGGCTTTGCATATGCCTTTCCTGAGACAACAGCAACAATTCTACAAAATGGGATTCCCAGAAAAGGTGATTCAGGTGAAACCAGGATCCAAATTCCATTTTTCCTGTTCCTTGTTTTTGCACTTTCTTTGAGAGACAGAAGGAGAGGGAGCCCTGGGGAACTCCTGACACCAGTGCTGCCCCAGGAAAATAGTATCTATTTTCCCTTTGAAAGTAGACACTGGCTGCCATCAGGCTGGCCAGACATGTCCCCAAATATCTAAAAATCCAAGGGGTTCAGCACAAATCAAAGACTAGAAGCTGAAAGAGCAGAAGGAACCAAAAGGTAAGCGCTTGGATCGCCCCTCTCCTTAAATGTGTTAGTCACTTTTCCTATTTCCTTCTCTGAGGCTCAGGAGGGCCATATATAGTTTGGGTCCTTAGGGCTTTGATTCTCCTGAATCAAATTTTCCCTTTGGAATCTTTATTTTAGGTTTAGGAACAAAGTTTGGGCTTTAAATTATCCATCTTCCAATTTTTACTTGCCTAGGAAAATAACTGGGGGGGTTTAGGCCTGTTACCAATCTTCAGTCAAACCTACTCCCTTTCAGGGCTGTTGTGAAGATGAAGGAGAGGTTTGTCCTGCCACATATTCTTTAGAAAGAAGGCCTCTTTTACACAGGGAAAGGGGTAATGGTTGAAAATATAATGTGTACTGGTTTGCAAGAGGGTTGGGAAAGAGGACAAATAAAACAGTTCCCCTCCCTGTGAATGTGAAACCCAAAAATCCAGAGGGCAAATAAATCAGTTCCATCTGTCTATTGATGTGGACCCCAAAAATCCTCCCAACACAGAAAAATCTCCCAGCAGGTGATGGTGAATCAGCCGGACTTTCTGCCAAACTTTCTTCCGACCTCTTTTTCTAAATCCATCATCACCCCAATTATTGTGTTTTGAAAACAGGGATTGAAATATCTCCCCTTCTTCCTCCATCTCCCTTTTGCAATGTGCCACTGCTGGGCCTGGCTCTGCCACGTGGAGGTTTGGATTCTCCTCCGCTTTTCTTTCGTCTTTGAAAAAAGAAAGAAAAAAAATCACTTAGAAATTGCAGGTTTGATCGCAGTCTTGTCTGACAGCCGGCTGGATAATTTGTCTCTCAGCTCCAGGAGGGGATGATGGAAGTCAATTTGACAGCTGCACAACTCCCGGAGGATCCTGGACCCGGAGCGTGCAGAGCAGCGACAGACACAGCAGTGCTCAGAATACCAATGAAGTGTCTGCCAAGGGCCACTGACTAGGCAGGCCTGGAAAAATGCATCATGTGCAGCCAGATAGGGGGCAATTATGGTTATTGCAAAAGGGCTTGGGAGGGTTTGGGGGGAAAGAGGAGAAAAAAAAGCTCCAACTTCTTCTGGAATCATTACAGAGGAAACCAAAAGATATAGGCAGCACTTCAAGAGTCGCATGGAAATTATTACCCAGATTTGGCTTTTGCCTGTTGCTTTGAAACCGAACTTTCTCCAACCTGGTGCTCCCCCTGCAGATGGGTTGGATGCTGACCCCTAAATGTCCAGCCAACAATCCCAATTTGCAATGAAACTGTATTAGCACAAAAAGGCCAGAGTTTCTGCCCTTGGCCTTCATTTGCTGAACAAGCAAGCTGCCTACAATTAGAATAAAGGGGTGCAACATTCAAATTCCCACTTGACTGAAATAAGATGCTGCTGTTTTTTGCCCAAAGAGAAAAACGACTTGTTTCCTGCTGATTACTATCCTAGGTGCTTGTTTAGACTTTGATGGCTGATGATGTTGTGCAGCATATGCCTTCTGTGGGCAGACAATTGAAGCTGAAGGGATGAGGGGCTATGATATTAGAAAGCAATCAGGGCAAGTCAAAAAAGATTATGGTTTTATAGCTAGTTGGCCTAGAGTTTTGGGGGTAGCTGAGAAAGGGAGCAGAAAAGCAGGCTGTTGAGGACTAAGAGTGCATTAAAATAGCTATTTTTTTCCTACTGTTAGACAGTGGCTGTGTTACCGTAGCACACTGAATCAGAAATCCTGGTGAAGAAAGCATAAATGCCTACATTCACACTGAGGGCTCAATGATCAGCTTGTGTGAATCCATCCTTTGCGATCAGCTTGATTTGGAAAGATGTTAGATCTGATGGACACCCTACTAAGTAAGCTAGGTTGAGACTGGGAACCCAGCTGATGGTATGATGAAGCTGAGAAGACGACATGTGGCTTATCACCTGAACAATGAAATGACAACATTGTGCAGCCAGATAGACAAGAGGTAAGATAGCACAATTCTCCTGCTGGCTTCCTCAGGATGATGTGAAAGGGGAAATCTAATTTGATTTAGATGCGCTTAGTCGGCAAAATATCCATGTGAAAAGAAGAAAAGCCAGTGGTAAAATCATCAGTGAGATCATTAAAAACCTAAAAGCGGGGAAGAAATACATGGACACACACACGTGCAACACAGTGTTTGTTTGAATGAAGCTATGGTAACCATAGACAACCCTGCTCCATTAATTCATCTCACTAGTGAATCTCCTATCACCATAGTAACACCATGGGGAAACATGCCAAAATATAGTAAAACAACCACATCTGGCAAGCATCTGCACAGCAACTTCCTCGAATTCAAGAGCCGGAGTAGAGTGAGACCCAAGAAAAGAAACTAAGTAAGGCCTAGATTTCAGGAGCACCGTTTATTAAAAGCCACAGGATCCTTAGGGCCTGTCCAATATCTGAGATTGTCATCTGACAGACCAGGGGTGGGTGGGAGAAAAAGACTTTCAGGAGATACTGGCCCACACAACTGGTGGCAAAGCGTTTTTGGAATAGAGGCTGGCTTCGTTAACCATGACCCTCAAGAATAGAATTGCAATTCCAAATTTTTGCCCTGTTTGGTTAGAATTCCAGCAGTGACCATCAAACTAGATCTGAAGGCTGGGAAGGCAAGATCAAACTTTTAAAAACCTTGCAATGGTTCTCTTTGCCCCAGCATAGTCTTCTTAACCATTGCCCCCATTTTCAGCACAATGCACTGAAGGCTAAATTTGCCCCAAAGTTTGGAATCTGCAGTCCTTCTGCTCCCAGAAATCAAGACTAAGATAAACCAAGAATGTTGCAAGAATACAGTTGATGGGCTGGCCTAGTTGATAGGCTGGCCTACAACATCAGCCTCTACCTTCTCTACTCTTCAAGAAAATCCTGAATGAAATAGTATCTGGAGAAACCACCTTCAGATCCTCCCTGAAAAGCAGTTTATGGAAATGGCATCCAGGAATTGTCTGCATTTAAAGAGCAGCCATTTTATAAATAAAAGTTCTTACCTGACATCTGTGAGCAATCAAATTAGATGCGTGCCTGGCGTCTTTGGCGGTGTTTGCTTTACTCAAATAAAAACACAGTTGGGCATAAACAGGCGTGCGGCACTAAATAAATATATAAGCAAGCTTCCTGTATTAGACACATGGACAACCAAGTTAAAACGGAGTATTCCCAGGCTACAGAGGGGTGACAGCCACTGATTGGGATGGTTTTCCAGAATTCAGAATAGCAGAAAGATGTGATTGGTTTTGTGGGCACTGGACACTGACATACACAAGTTTGGACATTAAAAGGCTTTTCTTGTGCACAGATGAAACGCAAGCTTTAGAATCCAAGATGGAAGGGATATTTGAGGTAACCTAGTCCAATTCCCCTGTTCGATGCCCAGACCAGAAGTGACACTCTGATTATATTGTCTCTTATATTCAGAATTTAAGAAATGCCCCTCTCTTGCATTAGGAATGTTTCGGGTGGCAGATATAGGAAAGAAATTTAGACAGGGGGATTTTGACTCTTCATGCTAGGAAGGAAACCAAAATTGGGGGGTGCAACCCTCTTGAAGGCTATCTCTTGAAGAATCTAGTTTGCAGCTTTGTATTGTGAGGGTACTTGCAGATTATACTTGGATATCTAGGTTGCAGCTAAATTGAGATAGCACCAGTGATGCTATCTGGAAGCCTTTCTTTTGCTTCAGATTAATCCGACTGCAACATACTTTTTCATGGATCTAATCTAGTCTGCTAAATCTAAATCCTAACCCTAGCATAGCAACTTTCTATCAGAGCTGCCTTTCCATGATGGGGTTGTTAAATGATGGGTAGTGGGGTTGCTCTTCCCCTTTTAAGCTGGGTTTACACAACACATTGACCCAAGTTAAAACCCAAGCTAAACTTGATCAGTTTTAATCTTGGTTTGCTTTTTCTGCAAGAAGAATTCAACCTGGTTTGCATTACTTTATAGTTCAAAGCATCAGGCAGATTCAGAAAACAAATGAATTCAGCTGAGCATTAAAAGCATTAGGAAAGAACAGCTAAGCTACTGCTCTCAAATTTAAATCAATTTATTGATGCAAATTCAAAATGAGCCATCAGTTACTTCTGTAAGAGGCTGATGGCCCTGCTCAGCTGTATTTTCCGAAATATTTTTCAACTTTTATTGATTTTCTTTACAGATATATAAAAAATAAATCACTATCATATGCAGACAAGTTTCAAAACAAAACAGAATGAAACTACAGCAAAGGCACTGAGCATCAATCCTGAACAACAGTGGCTTATTAACAGTAAGAGTTGAATAATGATAATAAGCACCTTAAACTCTTGGTTAGAACCTGAGTTATTAGAAGAAGCTCTGTCTAAAGATCATGATATTGACTAGATGAACAGATGAAGAAGAGGATGATAATAAGAACCATGAAAGGTAACACCAATCACAGAAAGAGACAGCTCCCAGAAAAAGCTTTGACCAACCCAAAAACATATTGGAAAAGCACATAAAATTAGGACTAACCAGGCCTCACAAAGAAATGTTGCAGGGAACACAACATTCCCCCTGACTTGTAAGCTTTTTTGATAACTTGGCCTTGAAAGGTAGACCAGACAAGAAGAGCATTCACAAGCTCTTGCTCTATTTTCTCTACAAAAATGATATTAACAGAATCTCACAAGTCTGAAAGTACTGTGCATCTCCTCCCCATTGCCTTCACAGCCCAAGAAACTAGGGAAAATCCCTTCTGAGAAACTTCCCATGCTTTTTCTTCTGTGGGCTTGGCTGTCTCTTATCTGATTGTCATTTAATCTGAGGCTCTCCCTCTGTCTCCCAAGATCATTCCCACAGACCATTACATCTATACTCACTAGTGATACAAACTCATGGTAACACATCTGAGCTGCAGAGCAGAAACACATCCAGATACATACTTGTTGGTGCTCATGAGAGTGAAACAGAAGTGGATCAAAAATACGAATGGACATGGAGGCGGCAGTAGCCAGGTAGACAACCTGTTCACTACCTATATAGATCACCTAGCTAATATTCCTTGTACTTGATTTTGGAGAAGTTCCCAACTACAGATGAAATTAAATATTTTGGGACTTATACAACACTGACCTTGACAGTGTGAGCTGAAGCTGCTGTAGCTGCCACCCTTGCTTTTCAGAATCCCCAAACAACGCAGGAAGCTCTCCTTTCTTTCCTCCCATCTGTGACCCACTTTGGTTTTTTTCCAGGGTGTGTACCACCTGTGGTTCGGTAGATGACAAGGCTGGAGGAACACTTGGATCCATGAAATGTACAGCTGTAAGCTGACTTCATCCTTCTAGAAATACGCATCAGCTAACATTCCACGTTTCACACTATGCCTTCACAAAGTTTTGACACCTACCAATCCCCACCGGCATGCTACTACACTACCATGCCAGCTTTGACTGCGGAGAAGACAGAGGCATCATTTTAACTTCCTCCACAACTGCAATCCAAATTTGTTTTTCTCCTGCCACACCCTTTCATAGATTGGTCTATAAGGGAGAATTTGGCAAGGATCTTTATTCAAACCAAGTCTCAAGTCTTCTGCACAGCTCATTAATGATAAAAAAACAATGATCAAAAACCCTACCCATCTTGGTAGGGTTCTAGAAGCTACATAGAAAACCTACAACTCCCCCTGGATGAGATCTTTTTTAGAAGACATGATGCTTTGTAAAGTTAACATCCACTTATGGACATCTAGCCCAGGGGACCACACTAAGCCAACCTTGGCTGACTTCAGAAAATGTAAACAACATTGGACAAAGAAAGCCCAAGCCAACACTCTGGAAGGGAACAATAGAGGTTTTCATATTCTTGTCCATCAAACCTGTTTGTACCAAAAGTCAACTTGTCTTCAAAAAGATAAGTACGTTTTCAACAGGAGAATTGGGCAGTTGAAAAACTCATAACAGAATTCAGCTTCCCTTTTTGCTACTTCCAGCTGATTTTTTAGTCCACTGGAGATGGTTAAATATTGTTCCATTTCAGCCTGGCTTAAATTCTTGGCCATCAAAACATTATAAGAAGGTTGGAAAGCGCTTCCTTCCTTTGTCTGGTGTAAACACTAGGCAGACAACTGGAAGGAAGGGGATGGGAAAACAGGCAGTGGGGAAGAGAAAGATTCATCCTTAATTACAAATGTTTCACTTCTGGGCATTTTTCAGAAACATCTGGAGATGAAAGGTAACCAGCAGTACCTCCCACCAAGATGAACCAGGCACAGCTTCCTCTACCAGTCTCTCAAGGTTTATCAACAGACAAAAGAAAGTACTATTAAAGTATAAAAGAGCACACAGAGAAAAATCATAACTCCTTCTCTGGTTCTCTTGTAAAACCCAAACCCAGATTTGCCTGCCTTTAAAGACAAAGTGAAGTAGGAATTTCTGAAGCTCCTTATACAGAGCATCAATTCATCCAAATCTCGCTGGTTCCAACTTTTTTCTTCAAGATATTTCTGCCTTCCTGAAGGACTCAGTTTGGAATTGTATCTTTTCTGCAAAGGAAACCCAATGGGTCTTTCTACTCCCATCTTCTCCTGGAGCAGAAAACCCTCAAAACAGAGAAGCTGATTGCCTAAACATTCCCATCCTAAATGAGATACAAACTCTAGTTTCGTTCCCTTTAATGACATTGTTGGTTGGCCATTCCACCAATGTAGCACTTGAAACATTTTCATTATTACTAAAGCAATGGAAAATACACCTCCTACCAAGAATAAAAGAAGTAACTCAGCATGATTTAGCACCCCCCTCTTCTCTGTTCAGTCAGACCCAATATGGAGATGTGTCCAAGCTCTGATCACAAAATTCAGTGACCAACTAGACAAGTTCTCAGCAGAGGGCTACCAAGGAGATGAGAGCTCTGAAAACCAAACCCTAGGAGAAATGGATCTGGGTATCTTTTGACCTCAAGAAGAAGACAATGGAGGAGGGATATGACAGTGATCTTCAAGTATCTAAGTATTGTTGCACAAAAGATGTGAAATTGTCCGCTTTTGCCCAGGAAGATGAGAACCAATGGATTAAATCTAAAGGAAAGACAACCAGGTTAGGTAGCAAGAAGAAATTCCTGGTGGTATAAGCTTGGAGCCACTGCTGCAGGCTATCCATGAAGTGGTACATTTTCCTTCACTGGAGGTTGCCCAACAGAGGACAGACAGCCATCTGCCTGAAACGCCTCAGCAGATTGAGCAGAGCAGGAAGCTGGCCTAGAAGACCTCTGAGGTCCCTTTGGACTGTTATGATTCTATGAGCACACTAAGCCATAAATCATGGTTGACAAACCCCAATGTTAAGCTTGCTAGCTCCAAACAAATCAAGCAGATGAGTGCAAACTCAGCTTGAGAACCTTTTGTTTCAATTCCCTTGCTGTGGCTAGGGAATTCAATTCCCTTGCTGTTAGCTAGCATTATTTCCACTGCAACAGCCCGATCAGGTTGAGAAATCCCTTAACAAGCTAAGCACAGCCTGTAGACGGTCTCTTTAGAGCTCTTCCATTTAAGCCACAGATGTTAAATGAATTCAGCAGACGGAGTAATGGAATGTCAATCCTTTAACTTCCCGCCTTAAAGCAAAAAGTCATATTTCTCTCTCGCTCTCATCTCATCTAATTTCTAAAGCTGCCTCTGGGCTCCCTATTTTGAATGTAGTATGCTTGTCAGACTGGCTAACCCAATTTGGAAATAATTAAATTTTAAAATATTGAAGGGATTAAATATATTTTGCATTCCCTCTTCTCCTCCCCAAAAACGGTGAATTTTACTTCAGTACTAAACAGGAGGAGGGATTTTAAAAAGAGAAAAAGGCAAGCACAAAAACTCACGCCATGAAATGCACTGCAACACCCCCATTTGCTACCATTATTTCTCTAGTGGGGTTTGGCACAGAACCAAGTAGTTAATTTTAAATAAGAGGGACCCAAAGGCATCCTGAAATAGAGAATTTAAACCCATTCAATGGATGAGCAGACTCTAAAACTGCAAGAAATTCAAGACTCAGTCCATAATATTTTCAATAAGGAATATTTTTGGTTTGGAACAGGGGAAATTTGCTACCTATGGACATCAACACCTCCAAGCTATATGGAGCAGCATCAGCTTTAGCAGTTTAATTGTTTTAAATTCCTTACTTCATTTAATACCTAAGGAGTGATTTATGTCAGGGGTATATCATTAAGGGGACCACTCACCTCCTTTATAGGACAAATGACACCAGCTCTGTCTTCCTATTTTTCAATTCTCTCTCTCTCTCTTTTAAATTGTATGGATGGGTCTTTTGGACAGCATCTCAGCGATACAAAGTACCAAGGTTTGACCCTATTTGGAGACAGTAATGCATGTTACTTTGAGGGTGAGAAAACCAACTTCACTTAAGGTTCTTTTCACTTATTTTCCTATGCCAAAATCCTACTGGAGTCCCCAACTGCAAAAATACAGCTCTCAGAGAGGCAGTTTACCCATTTAGCTTATTAACTGCCATTATTTCTGTGTGATTTTGTATATTACCCTGGCTGAGCTTCAGTATTTTTTTTCTTTTTGCAATTTAGTAGACAGCCTAGTGGGAACAAGCCAGCAGCTGCTGCTCAGCTCACATCAGCAATTCCTTCCATGTGAAAGTTCTCTAAAAGGATAATGGAAAAGGAGGAATGCATTTAACAATGAATATCTTAATCCCCTCAATTCTGGTGTGTTGACTGTTCCAACCATAGGATTCTGGAGATTTGAGAATTTCCCCTATTTAGAAAATAAAATAGAAAGGATTTTATTATCTGAAAAGGATAGGAGTGTTTAATTAGCAGCATGGAAGTGACCTTTTCAGAGGATGGAAGAGTTGTGGGACAAGCTTCCATGCATTTTTGATCTGGTGCCAGCAAAGCTCAAGTTTGGTCCCTTTCTGGGTCCAGGCCAATGACATAGTGTCAGGATCACCAGAGAACAGGTGGACAAAATGGGAGAGAGACATTTTGAGAGACAAGGAACCCTTGGCTAAGAACTTGGCTTGTTTGCTCAACCTCAGGCTAAATTTAGCCAGTGTCATAGCCTCCCAGCTCTGTGTGATGGGAAAGTCATTTGTTACAGCCTTTATGAGAAAGAGCATTATTCTGGGATATCGGTGAGCCCTTCCAAGTGAGTTATCCCTTCCAAAGTGGCTTTCTCTCTCCCCCTCCCTGTCTCTTTTTAATCAAATGGATTTCTTTCTCCTGTCTCTTCTTGATCAGATCTCCTTCTGCAAGCACCCTCCATTGTTTTATTTATTACCTGTCTCTTGTCACAGGTTTCCTTAAAAGCATCTGATATTATTCATTTTTTACAATGCAATAATGGCTCACGTAGTGATTTCCGAAGTATATACTTTGTTTAATAATCTAAAAAAATTAGTAGAATAAGGAAATGTCAACTCGCCATCCTTTAGATAGGGTTGGACTAGAATATGCACTATCTCCAGCTTTTCACCAAATTATTAAAACTTCAGGTCAGTATTTCTTAACCTCAGCCAATTAAGATATGTGGACTTCAACTCCCAGAATTCCCCAGCTAGCTATTCCAGGAGTTGAAGTCCAGACATGTCAGCCTTATGAGGTAGGCCAGACAGGAAACACAAGCAGATTGGCTCATTCTCCTTGACTATAAAGCTGCATTAACAGAATCTTGCAAGTCTGAAAGTACATACATTAAGCTGTGAATCAGATGGTTTACATGGCATCACTTATGTCCAATGTATTTTTATGGAGAATGAAAGGGGAGGCTTTTAAACTCAGAAGCAAAATCTTCAAAGAGAAAGAAAACAGTTGCTTTCACTAACTGAACATCTCGAAGGCAGATAGCTGGGACAGCAGCTAGTTGAAACTTTTCATTTTTTAACAAGGCCCCTGATCAATTCCCTATGGTGCATTATGAGAAATGATCGTGACAGCAAGCGGTTAGAACTCACTCACTTGGTTTTGGGTCCCACTTCCTCGTGACTGTACATATTACAGGGAGAAACAGACCCTAGGATGTCATTTCCCGTTGGAATTCCACGTGGAACAAAACAAGCATTTCTCTTCTATGGCACATGGACTCAAAGGAAGAGGCAAACAAAAAAATGAAATGGAGGACTGGCCAGCCACTCTGTCCAATTTAAAGCACTGACCTTTGACCCCCCAAATGACAGGGACTGTGGGAAAAGGAACTTGTCTCAGGACCTTTGGATAATAGTTGGCTGCAAACTCACCCGTGATTGGAAGCCAAGAAAAAGCCAGCTATGGAAAACCCTGGCATGTCCCTTGATAGTTAGCTGCAAAAGACTCTGAAGCTCTGCTGCTCCTCTGGAAATCTGTTCCTCTGCCCTTCTTCCTGCCCTGCTGCCTGGAAAATCCCTTGGGATAGAGGATGGAGTTAATCTTAATGGCAAAGCAGCCAAGCTATCCTTACATCAAAAATGCTTCCCTGAAAAATGGTGGAAAATGAAAGCAAAGTTAGAATTGCTTACAGTGGAAGCAACATGCAAACTCAAAATGTCTCATTTTACTCAAGATGTCTTTCTCTACTATTTGCCATGGGGACAGTACTTGAGGTATTTTCCTGTCCCCCAAGGAAAGGAAGCTG
>JANHZU010002683.1:53005-64288 GCA_032468055.1 Acrochordus granulatus | reverse complement strand
GCGATCTTGATCATGTTTCAAAAATTCCACAGAGTGCTTGGTGTGTGTGTATATGTAGGGAGACATCAGACTTTCAAGTAAAAAAAGATGGTAGAATAAAGCTGAGCATGATGGCTCAAGCTTTTATTGGCTCCACATTTTGCAGTGCTGATGCTTAGCAATAGTTGCAATGGAAAAACAAAAAAAATGCCCTCAGCTGCCACAGCTGAATCCAATTTTCTTAAAACAATATATGGGGGGGAAATGCGATGGGAATTCCCCAATACCCCCCCATCCAGAAATACAGATATTTTTGAAGAGTTGATAGGAGGGGGGAAAGAGTTGTTGTGGAGATACATACGATGCCAACATTTCACTCATCTATGATTGATGTCAAAAGTGTGGATACTTTCTGAATGGTGCCCATGAGGCCAAAAAAATGTTACGGGTGTGCTGAAAGCAAGCTTGTTTGTGAAGCCAAAACTGTTTCAAAGGCTGTGTTTGTCCCTTTCTCACTTGGGTTCCTTGACCTTATTGAGGTCATCAATTCAAGCCAAGCAACTTTTTTAGTTTACTTCTCCTGCAATTGTCCCCATGGTCCTGCCACTTAAGGACTTCTTGTATTTCTTGAAAATATTTGCAGATAGTTTTCCTGTTACGAACCTTGAAGTGGTTGGCAATCAATAACAGTGCACAATGCAACCAAGGGAATAAAATAATATTAAAGGAAAGCTTTGATTACATGGTGAAAGAAAGCAGAAACAATCTAGAAGGCTTCCATGGAAGAGGCCTGGGGCTTTAAGAGGACTAAAAGAGGAAAAAGGAGAACCTCATGAGTACTGAAGAGGAGAACTTTTCAGGATGGAAGACCCACCATGAAGGCCTATCAAGAATGACCACAAGCAACATGGCAGGACCATGTTGAAGGTAATCCATCATAGAATCCATAGAATAGAAATAATCTTGAAGTTCATCTGATCCCACCCTTGCCTACTTTAGAAAGCCATTTCTACAGCATTCCTGGCTGTAAAGGAAAGGCCACATTTCCTGAGGCAATCTGTTCTAATAGGAAACTCTTCCTGGTTTCCAGCCAATATTAACATCCTTGTCTTTTCAGAAAATCATAGTACAAATGAGTGAAAGAGACTTTGGAGATCATATATTCCATATTCTTTGCAGGAATCCAAAACTACACATTTCCAACAGGTGGCCATCCAAGTGAATTTATTTACCTCCAAGTGAAGAAGAAACTACCACCTCCAAAGTGCCTCTTCTATTTTTCTTGATGTCCAAATAAAATCAGCTTCTTTGTAATTCCATTGGGTGAGAGAATACAATATAAGGGTTGGAAGAGATCTTAGAGGTCATCTCAATTTCTTCTTACAATATGAACTGTATATAACAGCATCCCTGATAGATGGTCATCCAGCCACTGTTTAAACATCTCCTGCAAAGCCGAGACCACCACTTTCCAGAATAGCTCTTTCCATTAGAAAGTCTTCCAGTTCTCCAACTGAAACCTATTTCCTTGAAACCTAAAACCTAATTTTTCTTGTCTTGATTTCATCAGCCTGAGATGAGTGCTGGCACTGGAACATGATGATTTGATTTATTGAAAATTCTGTCACTTCCATCTTGTAATTAAGTATTACAGTACTAATGTTGCTCCAATGTTTCAAAGAAATTTTGCTTTTCCTTTATTTCTTCCTATATCTACATTTCTTACACCATGGAACAACACAGCACAATCCACTCTAACTCTTCTAATGCAAATCAATCGAATCAGGACATGGCTCTCTCAATGGCATGGTGGTATGCTATTCTTAATCTTCCCAGAAATGTAGAAGATTTCCTGTTCCAAGCCACCTCTTTTGTTTGAAATCTAGCACGTAATGAGTAAAGAGTGGGCCATGGGCAAAAATTTATCCAGCACGTGAGGCTGACTTTCTTTGACAATCCGTGAGTCCTTGGGATTTTGCAGGAACATTTTGGAAAGGTTTCCAAAGGATGCGTCCATGTAGGTCTGGCTGGAGGCAGATGGAAGATTTAAATTGGCCTAGACTTGGGAGAAACTATGTGATTTCAGATGCTATGTTAAACTCTTGCGTGAGATGAACTTATAAGTCTCACAAATCTGGCCTTCACTCCTATATCTAGATATAGCTATGGTACTTTTGCTAGCAATATTTCCAGACCTACTCAGCAACAATACATGTTGTTAAACCAGTAACTCTAGGAAATTAAAATGTATTTGAGAGACTGGGGTTGACACTTTAAGATATGAAAAGATGGCTCATTAAATCAAACCTGTTGAGCTCCTTCATACCACTCCTGGACCTAATGGGCCCCAAAGAGCATCCAAAGAGGTAAAAACCAAATCAGAGCCAGCCCTTGAGAGAGAAGAAAGTTGACTCAAGCCTGTCTAAATTTTCTAATGTTTGACATTCCTCCTTTAAAAAAAAGTTTAAATAGCATTCCTGCTGCTATTTACATTCTGCCTTTCTCATTTATTTGTGCTCTCCTCGTTCATCTTCTCACCTGTGTTTGTATGTGCATTTTATGCTTTTAAACTATTGTGAGATATTCTACATGTAATTTTTTAAGGTGATCACTCTTCCAGTGATTTTTATCTTCTTGGCCACATTCCATGATTTCTTCCTCTCTGTTATTGTCTGAAGCTCATAGATTCATTTCCCCTAACATAGTCCTTCTCCATTTCTTCTCCAGCTGTTGAGCATTATCTCAACTAAGCACATTAAAAGCTCAAATTGGGGTTTATTCCTCATAGTTAATTTAATATATTGGGAAGCAAGACAGCAATTTATTCCAGCAGTCCTTCCGCCCTTCAAAACACAACTCTTGTGTGATGTTCTACAGATCCTCCACTCCATCAAGAGCTCAGGAGAAGTTTGAACATGGACTGCGTTTGTCAAACACAAACAATAATGAGGGTAGTAAGCCACAAGTGGCTTAATTTGCACAAGATGCTGAACCAAGCAAGATGTTGCTTTTTTTACAGAGCATAGATAAAAATGTATGGCTTAGTCTTAGTGCAAGGAGGAAAGAACATATATATGTTAGACAATGTAAATGTGCAGTAAAGCTTACACAATGAAAGCAGATGTGTCAAACTGAGTTGTACCAAGTTAAAAAACCTGCACATTTGAATATTTCCTCTTTTTGCTGGTGAGGGCCAAAAAGGCTATAATCTAAACGGCCACCAAAGGAGCAAAGGAGGCCACCCTAAGCTTGATGAAACCGCAGCAATTGCAGAAGAACAAACTTCAGGAGAAAAAAATATAATAAGAAACAAGAATCCTCAAAAATTCCAGTGCTTAGGAGCCAAAGAATACCAAAGGTTAATTGGAGTGGAAAGCAAATGGAAAACTAGGAGGAGGAATCAAGTATCTTGGAAGAGGGCACTGGCTGGCTGGAATCTTAAACTGAAGTGCTCTAGTGTACTATCTATGATTGTTTTCCTCCTGGTTACATGGCTACAACCAGAATGTGAGAAGATGTTTGATGTTCCATTGGTTTCCTTTTACGTTGCCGTTTGGAGGTCAGGAAACCTGGAATTGCATGTGTAATCCTCCAACATGGAGAGTTGATTTCTACCAAGGGGAGATGCAGAGAGAAGGATAACAGCAATAGTTTTGTTGGTTTCTGGATTTTGCTTTCGTATACTTTGCTGTTTTCTGTTTATTTTTTAAATCTGTCTGTGGGCTGCTTTATTTGCATGATGGTGTTGAATAATAGCAACAATTTGCAACAAAATAAAAATAAACCAATAAACAAATCCAGATTACTTTGTATCTTACTTTGAAGATTTTTTGTAACTTACTCTAACTTTCAGAATAACTCTGGAGCTTCACCTGACCAAAAAGTTTTAGGGGTTGCCAGTTAAGTTGAACTTCCCTCCCGCTGATCCAGCTGCCCATGTATTATACATGAAAATATAAACAATTCAGAATACAGATTACTGTTGGAGAGGATCGTTTTGGAACAATTCAATATTCCTACTTGGTGCCTTCCAGATATGGAGGGCTGCAACTCCCATTATCCCACCAGGGTGTGGATTAGAATCAGGAGGCAGCAATGAGGATTGAAAAAAAATTGCATAAATTTGATATATGGCAAAGTAAAGCAGCCTGCCCATTTTTCTCACCGGTGTGACTGTCTTGTGGTTAGAGAATGCTAACAACTTTTCCCTCCTCAAACAGGCAATGATGATCTGTTTTGTGGCACCACTGAGATGAAGAATCCCTTACGGAGAGAGAAATTAATCTTAAATTGCACAGCTCCTTCAGATGGGGTTGGGTTGTCCAACAAAACAGGAGAAAAACACTCTTCCTTTTACCCCAGCAGAGCTGCTGAGTGCTCTTCCACCTGACATGCCAAACCCAAACCACTGGATTGCTTATGCCAAAGAGAGGCCTCTCCAATCACTTCTGTCACTCAGATGAGATACCAATTAGATCTCCCTGGTGATTTTTTTCCCTTTCTTCCAACAGGAACATAATTGGAGCCACCCCAGTCACTCATTCTCTTCCTCCTGAAGAGAAGTATAATGACTAATCTTCCTGCTGTTACCTCTAAACCAATTGGTCTCAATATCTGCTGGCGTTGCCATAGGGCTGTGAGCCTTTATTCCTGTGGGCATCAGGATCAAAAATAAAACTGCTGCTTAAAAGCAGTGCTCTAAGAAATGCTCGCTTCTCTGATCCTAGTTCAGACAGATACTTGTGGCAATGTGCAATACAGCTCAATGAAAGATTGGTGGGAGTACATCTTTCCAGTCCCATAGTCTCAAGAGGACTCAACCTTCCTCGGAGCACCTCTGACAGAATGTTTCTTCACAGAATAAATTAATGAATCAACCTCCTTTTAGATTAGGAGGAAGATGTAAGACTAGACTTCTTCCTGATGTCTCTATGTGCGAGACTGGAAGCCATTAGTATATAAAGAGAGCCAACATCACTCCCTTCTAGCACTGATGATGTTACCTAGTTTTAGTAATGAAATGTCTGCAGGAAAACAACTAAGCTCAGAGAATACCAAGGACTCTGCAAAAAAGAATATTTCATTGTATTAAATCTTAGCCTTGTAATCCAAAAACGAGCATCTCTAAGGCAGACAGGCCAGAGTTTTGGAAAACTGGTTTGTCAGGATGGGTGGGTTTGCAGTGGCCTATCAAACAAAGGGGTTTGAGAACATAGTCTACAGTTGGGTTTTGGATCAAAGTCACCATGTTAGCAAATGTTCCCAAGCTCCATCTTGGACATTACAAATTAGAAGGATGAGAAAGCCATTTCCCCAAAATGTTGGAAAGTTGCAGCCAAACAAAATAGATAATTCTGTTCTGAAATAGGCCAAGGCTCCTCTGTTGATAATGAAGATATCACTGTTAGTAAAAGAAAGAATTCTGACTGTCAGGCAAAAGATCCTAGGTGGGCTAAGGATCTGACTATGTAACTTCTACAAAAGTGTCTCCATTCCGGAATTGTGTTGTTACCAATTTCCTTGTGTCTTATATATGCTTGCTAAGAACCAGAGTTAAGTGATTCTGTTTTGCTATCATCATGTTTTTCAACTTTTTCCCCAGACAATTCCTCTAGATTTGTGGCAAATTTCAGCAGTCTCAGAATGAGAAGTACAAAAGATTCCACAAGGAAGAACAGGTGAAGGTTGTGTTTTGTGTGCAAAAACTAAGATTTCAAGTTAACACATTAACAAAAGCATAAGAAGTATTTAAACAGGAATAAATATTATGGAGTGACTACAAGCTTATCTGCAAAAAATGTATGAGGGAGGGAGAAAGAAAGAGAAATTATAAAGATGGAGAAATTTCACAAATACACTTGGCAAGAATCCTACTTAACCTTTGCAAGAAATCACATTGATGAAAGACACTTCTTTTATTACGGAAACCAATAAACACATTATGACTCACTGAACATAAAAAAAAACTGCAAGTAGCCTGAGCCATTTTAGAAACAAAAGTATGTTTGGGTCCCATTTGTTTCATATTTCAGCCAAATCTGCATCTCCCCCCACAATTTAGTCGGCCTTAAAGCAGGGCTAGCTCCAATTTCTGAGAAAGAGGAAAGGTGAACATACCTACTATGTCTGGTCATAAACACAATGGAAGCTTCCATTTCTTCTGTAGAGACTCTGGCAGTTTGCTTTTCAACTTTTCTCTGAAGGGATGGGAGTTGGGAGGATGAAAAACAGTAGATCAAAATTCAAGAGACACAACAGCAAAATACAGATGTTTTAAGGGACTTCAATTGATTAACTGAATAATTATTCTGGAAAAATGGTACCTAAGCTAATGACATCACTTGGAACAAAAAACTGGATTTTAGTTTCTTTTTGTTTCATAAGATAGGAGGATTGAGGGCAGGTGCCAGAAGATGGCCTAGCTGAGTCTTGAAGTTGTTGAGTTATAGGCTATTGACCTTCCTATGGAGTCACACAACTTGTAGAGAGGATCCTGGCAGGGACATAACCAGGAGGCAAGAGGGGTTGAGGGTAGAAAATCTTGGGGGGCTTTCTAGAGTATCCTGGATTTGTAGAAAAGGGGAAGCAGCTTTTTTCCAATCTGGGTCTCAGCCTTGCCCCTTGAAAATTTTATCTTTCTTACGTTAGATTGTTCACTAGTCTGTGGATCAGGGTGCAGATCAGCCAGAAGAGAAACAAGAGAAATGTTTCTGAAAGTGGCCCAGCCATACTTGCTCTTTTGCAAATGGAAAAAAACATTGATATGGCTTCCTCCTATGGGATAAAGAAGAATAATCTTCAATTAAAGATGGCCTCTCTTACCTTGTTTTATTGAGTGGCCATTCAACGGTCAATATCTTGTTAACTTTTTTGCAGGGAGCCTCCAACAAGTATTCTTTCTCACTAAGTCACAAAATACAAACTCAGGACTTATTTTGTCATCAAAGTCCCCTGAAATAACCTTGGTGCCAGGGGAAAATTAACCAGCTTCCCAAGTAGTACAGTTATTCCAACCAGGTCAGTAGGCTTTGTCATTTACTTGTCACATATGGATATCCTGTCCTTCCTATCTCCACCTACCTCCTTTGATCCTAATTTGCAAACAGCAGAACTGAATAAAAGATGCCGATGAGCCTCAAGACCCAAAAGCTTCCTTTCCATATCCTAAGGCTGCCAATACTTTGTAACTAATGTTATTTGTGAATAAGCCACATTTCTGAAGAGATTTCTATAGGCACTATTTTGCAAATATAGGTTGTTTCTGCTTGCTTCATGCTTTCTTATCCCTTCCTACCACTTCCTTACCTTCTTTTTGTGATAAATAAAAGCAGGAGAGCTATAATCTCCTTGGGTCAAAGATCTGTCTTATGTTGGACATTTGACTGCACAATAAGCAAATAAGCAGAGTTATGTTGGAAAGGGTCCAGGCCTTCAAAACATTCAACTCAATGTTTTCCTAGAACTCCTCCCATTAAAACAACGACAATTGTATTATTCACCACTGTTTTTTTCCCTTGGTGCTTTTTGCCTGATCATGAAAATGGCCTTCTAGTTGAAAAATTAACCTTGCGCCTTTTACAAGGACATCTGTTTTTAACACCTCTCTATTTCTCTTCATTAACTTTTGCTCACTGGTGCATTTGGAGCAACGAATAGAAACCAGATTGCTTACAGCATCATTTCCAATCTCTTAATATACTAATAGTTTTCAATGAAGGTACTGCAGCTGCTGACGGCTGACCTGCCTGGTTAGCTGTGGGGCAGGGAAGGTGAATTTTGACCTGTGCTATTTGTGCCCTAAGATGAACAGCTTAGTTGAGGTTCCTCAAACCACTCATTGTCCCCCAAAGGACCAACCTTAACACTGCAGAATTCAAGGGTTGGAAACAGATTTTTTCCCCAGTTACTGCTCTGTCTTTTCCCCATGTTTCCAGATAGAGCCAAAAGGTGCTCATAGTTCTCCCATTCAATGGCCAACTGTATTTTTTTTAAATATTTCTCAACCTAAGCACCATGATCCAGTCAAGCATGGAGAAGCCTGCTGCACAAGTGTCACCCCTCAAATCCTCCATGTCTCTCTTAATTATGATAGGTATGTCTTGATCAGCAAGATAAAGATCATATCACCTTGGAGAAGAGCACACAGTCAGGAGCAGGATGACTAGTTTAGTAATGACCGAAGATGGGGCAGTTTGACCTCCTCTGTAGGAGTGAAATGCCAATTAATTATCTTTTTTTACAACTAGCTCAATTACAACGTGCTAATCACCTGTGTAGGGCACTAGGGAAAAAAAGGAAAGGAAGCGAACCAAAGCAGAGAAACAGGATCACCCATAAGTACCTATAACTGAGAATGACAAAGTGATTATTGTTAAGCTGTAGCTTCTAATAACAGGCATAAAGAGTCATTGGCTGATCCAGGCTGACCTCCATGCTGAAATGCAGCTTTCTCTACATGGAAAAAGGAAGGAAAGAAAAAGATTGGTCAAGGGTTCCTTCAGAGCTGCAGATGTATCCCTTTAAAGGTGACCAGACACAGTTCGTTAGCCTTTAATGCTCAGTTCAATTACTAATAAATGTCAATAATTTATGAGGTAAAGGTAGAAAAAAGAAGAGATGGCCAGCCTCAGCACAACCAAGACATCCAGAAGAAGGAAATGGAAGCCATTTGGATTGTATAAGCTTCCCTCCTAGGTCTTGGAATCCTGGTGAACGTCAAGTGGCACCAAACATCTTGTTACAGAAGCAAAGAAGTGAAACCTTAAACATCCACTGGTGGCAAAGAAAGTGAAGCAGAGCAGCAAATCTCTTTTTTGACTATTTTTAAAAGCTGTCTTCCACAAAAAGAGCAAATTGCCCTTTGGCTTTAGTTTCTACAAATATTTTTTCTAAAGGGAAGGAGATATCTGATGTCTAAGCTCAACTGGTTTAATTCTTGCGACTTGAGACCTTTTCATCCCAGGCCTTATTGTGACATGATGCCATTCAGGTAAAAATGCTTCCCTTGGAATAAGAGAAATAGGAGAAATTTGTCATGGCCTGTTATTCTTTACTTTCTAAAATAATGCTAAAAAAAGTCAAATCTGGGCTGGTGCAAATTGTAAAAAAAAAAGGCACCATTCAGAAACAGTTTCTATTCCATCTCTCAACAATATCCTCAGCTGGAAATGGCAAAACTGAACAATCTCCAAAGGAGCTCAAAAGGATCCAGAGGGCTACAACTATAAATGAGAAACTAACCCGAGCCACAGACTGTTCCCAGCACATTTCAAAGCTCACCAAGTTTTGAAAAAAGTGGAAATGGGGAAGTTTGGGAAGCATCTTAGCAAAAGCAGAACAAGTGAAAAATGTGCTGGCTCATCCTCTCTCAGAATAGAGAAGAATGAATTGAGGCAGCTGTCTGTTTTGTCTCCATATATCTTATCTGGTAAAGTTAGTAAACACAATATATATCCAGGAAAAAGGACTGGGTAAATTTTAATCTGACATCAAAATAACTATAATGCCTAAATTTCAAACACTCTAATAATGGTGATTTTGATGCAGTCACGCACAAACACATAAACATACTTGACTAGCTCATTTGAAACTGACACACCAGAAGTCATGGGATATTTTGTGTCCGTGGGGGGGGGTACATAAAGAACAGAAAGGTTACAGAGTTGGAATGGAACTTCCTGGGGAAGCCAGGACATGAGGTTGTCCAGAACATATGGTTACAGGTTGCATTTATAAATCCCTTAATGCAGAATTGTTGAAATAAAACAACAAAGTTTTATATAAAGAAATTCAGGTTTCCAGATAGGAAATCCTAACCTTCCTCTTTATGTAATATATAAAGTAAGGATTTAACCAACTCTTGGCTTTTCAGTGCTGGCAGAAAAAATAAAGCAATGAAGGCTAGGATATCAGTCCAATATCTTTCTATAATGCTGTCTTCAGTCGCTTCCATCCAAGCTAATATCCATAAACTTAAAAGGAAACCTCAGGGGTCCATCAGTGCTAGAAGAAGCCTCACTTGCTGAAAGCAAGAAAGAAGAGCAACTAATGTTTCTATTCCATCCTCAACGTGTTTGGTCTGCATGGATCTTACAGAACATACAGAAATTGAAAACCATGGGAGGAAAGGAAATCTAGTATAGGTGAAGGATATACAATTGAAATAATTCAACAGGAAAACTTGGCTTAGAGAAAATGTAACATGCTAGGTTGCAAACAAGGTGGGAGGAAAGTAGATCAACAGTTTCCTCCCTGCATATTAAAACCTCCAATGCCCAAGAGAAAGCTTATTGCCGACTTGCTAGATTTTTAGATGCAGAGATTTGGCTTTTCTGCAAGAAAAATCTTTCCATATCTAGAGAGAGATACGTCTGGAAAAATAAAAAAGCAACTGATTGATTGAAAGAGGCAGGGCTCTCTTTATACACACACCCTGAAAAATAAGATTTCTGCCAACTCTAGGGAACTTAGAGATCACTGTACTTTTAAAAATTCCACCTAGATGGATCAGCTTTGTATCTACCTTAAACTACAGACCTATCATTCTGGAGCCACGTAAAAAGGCTTAAAGCTTCTCGGTTAGGTTGATCTTGGATATTAGAAGCTACAGGGACTAGCTATGCAGATGATGTGAGTTTTTTTTTAAATTCTGCTTTCATGTAGAATTGGCATCTCCTTCTTGCCAAAGGAGCTCCATGGAAGAGGCAAAGATGCTTCTTTGGACATAAGAGGCAATTTCTGCTCCCTGGAAAGTAAATACAGGATCTCCTCTGAGCTGTGTTCAACCTGGTGACTTTACAGACATCTCCATATTGTTTTCTTAGTAATAGTAGGGACAAGCTTTTCCACTGTCTTGTTTCAAGAGATTTCTCAGTGCAGCCTGCTGTACAGTTCTAGGTGGTCTTTTATTCCAATATAAATTTCTTGGTGATCACTGAATATTAACCATATTGAACCTTAATGACCTCCAAGCTGAAGTCTTTGGGATAAGTTGGTTTAAAGGCAACCACTTAGGCATTCAATAAGAAACTAGTCCCTGCCCAAGCAAAATTTATGTTTGTTGAATAGCTAGTAGCCACTAGTTGCATGGGTTTCCAGCACTCATTAAAGCAGATACAATGGAACCTCAGATTGTGAGCCCAATTTGTTCCGGAAGAATGATTTTAATCCAAAATGGTCTTAAATCAAAGCAAAGTTTTCCGTACAAAACAATGTAAAGTCAGATGAACCGTTCCACACCCCCAAAAATATTCATTAAAAAATCATTTTCAATGGAATTTTATGTAGAAATGATTGTCCCTAATA
>JANHZU010002683.1:5681-16933 GCA_032468055.1 Acrochordus granulatus | reverse complement strand
AAAGAAAGAAAGAAAGAAAGAAAGAAAGAAAGAAAGAAAGAAAGAAAGAAAGAAAGAAAGAAAGAAAGAAAGAGTTCTAATTCTGCCTTAGCCATGAAAGCCAGCTGGATGACCTCTCTCTCTCTGCCCAATCCATCTCACAGGGTTGTTGTGGGGAAAACAGGAGAAGGAAAGTGTATTAAATATGTCCACTGCCTTGAGTAATTTGTACAAATAATAAAGGTGGGATATAAACAAACAAATTAAATAAACTTTAGTAAATATTTTGAAAAAAACTCAGTGGTCACAAAATACTGAAATATTTGCTGAATAAATCAAAGAGAAAGAAAACCTTCTGATTCCTTACCATGTTTTTTCCCTCCTTTCCATTGTCCTTCATACTTGAAAAAAGAGTTGGGATAAACATAATGACCATAACCTAAGGGCAAAAGAAATATAAAATATAGTAATGACAAGATTATCACAGATACTTTGAAAATATCACAGATATTTTGTGAGTAATATCTGTAGTAACTCATTGTGATATCATGGTTAAATGTTGGATGAGGACCAGGGACATGCAGATGCTAGTCCCCGTTGAGCCTCAGAAGTTCCCTTGAGGACTTTGGGCCAGTCATTTTCATTCAGTTTAACCTATCTCACAGGGTTGTTGTTAACTGTGAGGGAAAGCAGATCTTATGCTGCAATGAGATGTGAATACAGTATATATCAAATTAGAATCCTAAACCATGAAATTCCGAAAACGTTTATCAAACTCTCCTGCCACAAGGCATGACCTGAATAGGAAGTCTTTGTTTCTCGGAATAAATCTGAGAATTGCCCCCAGAAAACTGCTGAGGGAGTCAACATCAAAATAATGCTAGTTTTTGGCAATAGCAAGTGAAGAGAAGAAATAAACAGAATAAATGAATGTCCCTCAGAGAAGTTCACTATCAGCCTACACAGTAGCCTACCCAGGCTTCCCTAACCTGTACACCTCAAACAAATTACTAAAAACCCAGCAGGGAATTCTGAGAATTGTATTTTCTCCAGGCCGACACCTGCCGTCGCCCATGGCCTGCCCTTCCAGCCGTCGGATGTGCATTCTGGTAGACTGCGCCTTCTCAAGGAGGCTCCACTTGGAATTGACCGAGCCCTTCATAGAGAGACGCCCTTCCCGGCCTCCTTTTTCGTCGTCTCCTCCACAACCAGTAACCCTCTAGGAGGTCGTGACCCCTCTCACCATTCCTTCGCTGGTCCTTCATCTCCCCACAATAAGAACCAGCCCCCTCCCACGCCATTTTCCCGTTCCCCTCAGGAGACGCTTCTTTGCCGCCACCGGATCCCGCTGCGGATTGGCTGCCGCGTTGCTAGGGGGCGAGGCTTCTTTTTCTGGAGGGGAAGGGAGGGGAGGAGGGTTGGTTTTTTGCATGGTGCGCGTGCGCGGATAGCGTGCATGCCGAGGGCAAAGAAAGGGAGCGCGGAAGGACGCTTTAATGCCTTCCTTAGGTTGGAGTCGGGAGGGACTGTCGCTCCCATGATCCTCAGCCCGCATGATCCAGGGAATAGAGGAGATTGGAATCCATCCGTTTGGAGGGTATCGGGTTGAGGGAGATCCCAGGTAAAATGCAGGGTGGATTTGCATATCACACTAAACTATCATGGCTTGCTGATGGCACACTGGCTCGGTGTAGCGTTAGCCCCGTTTCTAAGCCACGTGGATTGAAAGCAAGCTTGATGGCCTGAGTACTTAAAACGTGCGTCTCGAAATGTTTCTCTCCGTCCCTTTATCGACACAACAACTCTGACAGGTAGGCCGGATGGAAAAGGAGAGAGAAAGCACCTGGCCTAAAGAGCTTCCTTGGTGGAGGAGAATATGAACCTAGATCTCCTTGATCCTGGCTGTTGTCGCTGCCACCTGGAGCGAAAAAGGCAAGCTGTCAATCAATAACGCCTTGATCTTCACACCTAAAACGTGAAAGTGGACAGGCTGCATGTCCCCTCAGCCTCAGCAAGGAGGGAGGGTGGGCGAGGCGGGGATTACCCTGCCCACCCTTGGGCCTGCTGGACCAAAAGTCAGGAATTTGCGGGAACGCCGATCCCAAGGGTCAAAAATAGAATGCAATTAGCCTCTCCAGGGAGATGGGAACTACCGCTCCCAGAGTGCCTCAAACGGCAGGGCTTGCTGAGGCCTTGTAGAAACGGTATCTCCATCTAAACGGTGCCCTCTTCTAGGATAGCTGAGACACGCTGGGAATTGTAGTTCCCCGAGCTTGAGGGCCTTCCAGCCGAGACGAGGCTCCCTCCAGCTCGGAAGACCTCTTCCCCTTCGGCGCACCCCGCCGGGGTAGAGGCCTCAGTGGGCGGTCTCCCGGATGCCTGGCCTTCCTTCCTCCTCACCCCGGTAGCGGAAGTTCTTCCGCCGGCCTCGCGGTTCCGCCATCTCGGAAGGAGGAGTCGGCAGCGGCGGCGGCTCCTCTGCCTGGTCAGGCGGGGCGGGAAGCGGAAGGAGGAGACACTCAGCGCGGCCTTGTGAGTTACCCCGGCCCGGCCCGGCCGTTGCCTGGCAACCAGGCCTCCGTGGGGGGAGATATGGAGGCGCTTGTGAGGAGGGGTTGGGAGGATCCCAACTTTAATGCCCTGGACCGGGGGAGGGCGCTGGGCCTCTTCTGCCCTTCCTCATTTTTCCAAAATGGGTCCCCGCCATGGGGAGGAGGTTCTTCGACCTCCTTTTCGAGGTGGGGAGGCGTTGCCCTCAGTCTTCCACCAAATCCCTTGGACTTCGACCTCTATCATCCCCAGCCAGTAGTGTTGGCTGTGACAACTACAAACTGTAGCCTAGAATTAAGGAGGAAGGTGCTTCTTACTGCTGAATTTGAATTAGGGAACTGAATATTTGTCCCTTGTATTATAGGATGTGTACCCCATTTTCACCCAAGACTCTAGGCGACATATTTGTGGAGAAGAGTTTGCCTCTCATTTTATCCTACAACAACACTGCGAGGCAGGTTAGACTGAGAGACAGCAGTTAGCTCAACCTCACCCAATGAGTTTTATTACAGTGTGAAGATTTGCATCCAGATCTCCCCCTAATAGAGGGTATGTCATTATCTCCCATTTCCAAAATTAGCCAAAATGGTGTAGTTTTTGCTCTCTCCTTTGCAATGCCAGGAGATGCTCCCATCCCATGAGACCTGGTCCTTTTAATCCAAGGTAATGGCATTCAAACTCGATTTTGTGGCTCATGAAATCAGTTCTGAAGCTTTAGCTCACCCAGTGGTGCCTTTTTCATCAATTGTGGCTTAGTCCAAGCGAGGAGCTCAGCCAGCATTAGTTTTTTCAAAGGAGTGAGATAAACCATTAGGTCCTTGTGGGAATAGCTGCTACTATGACCATGTGCTGTGTGCTTACCTCCAGCCTAGCGGCACATGATAACAGATTTCTTGAGAAAATTCTTATTTTCCAGCAGTGGGTGCTGTTTGTTTCAAGGAAGAAATTTGGAGGTGGCTGAGTTTAAGAGTAATCTTAAAGAATTCCTCCCCCTTTAACCAGGTTGCTGAATGCTATGGACATTAAGTCTGAACTAACTATGGCCAGGAGACATTTCTTAAGTTCACATCCTGTAGAGGATTTTTTTCTGAATGTTTCTTCTACAAGCTGTGCCGAGTAGATTATAAATCTTGCTTTCTGATTTTTCTCCTAGGAGTCATTGGTGGTTGGTTCATATAAGCCATAATTAACTTAATTTGGATTACCTTGATGCGAGAATACAGCCACTGTCACTCAAACTTTAAAAATTGCTTACTGTGGTGTGTGAAGCAAACATCAAGTTGAAACTCTGGGCCAAGCTGAATCTTTTTCCTGCTATAGTCACAAATTATTATTAAGAGTCCTCCCTCTTCTTTATGCTTTGTCTGCTTTTGAACATGCACCAATTGTTGTTCAGGAGTAAGACACACAAGGGCTTGTACATTCTAACTTTAATTTGTGACAAGAATGCTTGCATTAGTCCAAGCTTAACATTTCCATAGTTGGAAAATGGTGAGCAGCATGCTCATTTTTCATGCAGTTTGGGACAATAGTAAGAATCAGTCCATGTGTACCAATTTTACAGTTTGCTTGCCTTGAGGTCTCTGGTTAAGAAGAAGAATGTTGGCACATTTATATTAAATAAATCATGTTTATTTAATTTAAAATGGAGTCATCATAGATGCCAAGAAGAGAGTTAAAGGAAACTGAAAATATAGTCATTGGTCCTGAATTGTCTACAAATTGATCAAGGCAGATTTGGATATATTTCAAGTCTATTAATGTTTAGTGAATGGGGCATGGACTCATATGAAGTGCCAAGTTTGCTTGACAACTTCCTTGAAAACTAACACTTCCTCTGATGTAGCTGTTGTACTTCTAAGTTTAGTTTAAAATTGGAACTATATTTATAGTGACTTTATTACTCTATCCAGTTTCTTCTCACTTTAATTTCCTTCTACTCTTTTCCAATCCAGCTGCCTTTTATTTCATATTAGGATTTGAGAGAGTTGTGTTTTCTAAGCAGCTCAAAGTAACATCCATTAAAGTCTTTAGGCTTGAATTAAAATTAAATTAAAACTTAATATTGTCATAGGTTGACACATTACATGCATGTTTTGTTCTCATCTTCCTGACCTCAGGGTTGTCCCACTGTGCTAAAACTTACTCTGCCATTGGTTTAATTTCAGTTTATCATGTTGTATGAGCTCAGCTATTCTGGTTTGCTAAACATGGTTTGTTGGGTGTGTTGAGTGGACCTGGTTGATGGACCAATAAAGGTAAAAGGTAAAGATTTCCCCTTTCAGTTGTGTCTGACTCTAGGGGGTGATGCTCATCTATCTCCATTTCATAGCCAAAGAGCCAGCATTGTCCAAAGATGCTTCCGTGGTCATGTGGCTGTCATGACTGTACACCAAAGCACACAGAACGCTGTTAACTTCCTACTGAGGTGGTACCTATTTATCTACTTGCATTTTTACATGTTTTCAAACTGCTAGGTTAGCAGGAGCTGGGGCAGATAACGGGAGCTCACCCGTTACATGACACTTGGGTCCTAAACTCGAGCCGCCGACCTTCTGGTCGACAACCCAACGTCTTAATCGCTCAACCACAGCACCCTTGATGGACAAATAGATATGGTTAAATTGTATTTTGAAGTGATGTGTGAATTCAGGTTTTGTTTTAACTATCAAGTCAAGATTATTTATATTTAAATTTGTTTTATTGGTGTCATTTACCCTTTGGAGCTCTTTTCTCATTGCCCTGATATGTATTCCTTCTTTGTTTTAAGCTATTCTGAGAATATTTTCACTGATGGCTGATATGGGAGCTGACATGGGAGTCATATACCATGCCCTCTTTCCTTAGGTGGTCCTTTCATATTTACTGCCCCATTCTAGGCTAAAATCATTAATACCCTTGTTCATCCTCCAGCAGATTCCAAATTATGGGCCAAAGCTGCTTTCTTCTTTGATTTCCCAATCCTGTCTTTCCATTATGCAGCTTTTCACATACTGCCTTGGTGAAATCCCTTTGCTCTAATGTTCCCAGAATTAAATTGGTTTTTCTTTTGCTCCGCCCTCCAAGCATGACATGCCAGGAAGTCATGTCATGCTTTCGCTGATGTGGCACAGCAGCTCCAGAGATTCCTTGAATGGCTTAAAGAGAAATGTGGCTTTTTACTCTCTTCCTAAACCAAAGTAACACAATAATGTTTTTAGGAGTCTGAGAATCCTTTAAGTCTTAATGTTTATTTATGGACCAAAGCACAGGAGACTCTTTTGTCAGGGAGAGACACTTAGAGCCCATCAGAGGTTTTAGATCAAGTTTCCTCTCTCCCCTTTTGAATGAAAAGTAGATTTTGAAGCCTGTTGTGTTCTAATCAGGAGCTGTAATGCTCTATAAACACATCCTGGAGTGAAATGTAGTTGTCAAAAGAAGAGAGTGCTATCTAGTCTGCAAAGCCAAGTATGAATTTTGCATTATTTGTTGGTTCTAAAAGGTTTTTTTACACCCAGGTTTACAATCAGTTTGGAGTAGCTTTCCCTCTCAGAATCAAACCAGAACAATTATATAAATATAAAAGCAGTAGAGCCTTTTATATCTGCCCTGCAAGCAGTGCCATGCAAAAAGCTGGAGCACAGCTACTAATTAATGGTGATTAAAAGTAGACATTTAAGCATCAAGCTGGAGCCATCCTGTGATTCATGCCAGGAGATTCTGTCCTCCTTTTCAGCCACATTGCTGTTTTTTAAAACATAGCTTTTCTATACAGGCAGGGGCAGATGAGGTTTGCTCACTAACAGAATTGCTGGTGTGTGGAAAAAATTTACAGAAGTCAGTGGGGAAAGAAGCTGGACTATTTTTCCCTTTTTGCCAGTCAACCGGACCAGCAAACCCTTCCATCTGATTTTCTTCTTGTCTTAGTGGATTTCAAAGAAAACCTAGGAACTGGTTAAAATGTATTAAAAACACCTTGCAAACATGATGAATCTGATTTAGTTTTTTCCTTGTCTTTCCTTGTTTTAATTTGGTGCCTTTATACTTTAAGCCACAAGGAGCTTAGCTTACTGCTGAGATTTACAAACTTCTATTCTAGAAGGATATATTCTTTGCTGTGACTCACATCATACATCAATAATACACTCACCCCCATCTTCCATCCAAGTCAGTACTATGGGGCGTTCCTTGGAAGCTTGCATTGCAAGGAAAATATCCTGAAATGTGCTTGTTTTTGCTCCCACAGCAACAATGTCAGAAGGGGACAGTACCGGTGAATCTATCCATGGCAAACCTTCTTTGATCTATCGATTTTTCACAAGACTTGGACAGGTGAGCTTCATACACATGGCAAAGAGATACATAAACATCTCCAAAAATGCACTCCTGAATGATAAAGCAGAAAGAGAAAATAATGATTGTAAAGTGACTTTTCTGGACTCTACTGGGATGTGGGAAGAAGCGTGTTGATTAATCCATCTAGTTGTGGTTGATGATGTAGTCCTCGACTTACAACCACAGTTGTAATCCATCTCCCCACCATTGACTTTGCTTTTCGGAAGCCAGCTGGGGAGTTGTAAATGGTAATCATATGACCCTGAAACACTGCAACCATTGTAAATACATGCTGGTTACCAAGTGCCCAAATTTGGATCACATGACCATGGGGTTGCTGCAATAGTCATAAGTGCAAGTACCAGTCATAAGTCACTTTTTTATTGCATTGTAATTTTGAATTTTGTAAATTGAGGACTACTTGTATTCTCTGAACTATGGTTAGGCACAGTCACAGGTTCTGTAAAGCTGAAACAATAGCTTGCAATTTTCAACCCACAGATAATATGCCAAAAATTGTGTTTCTCCTAGATTTACCAATCTTGGCTAGACAAATCTACTCCATATACTGCAATCCGATGGGTCGTAACATTGGGTTTAAGTTTTATGTACATGATTAGAGTTTATCTACTTCAGGTAAGAAAAACTGAAACTCTGCCTTAATCTGCAACCCCAGTCAATGATCAGAAACAGTTCATTATAGATAGATGGAGAACTTTATTGTCATTGTAAAATGCAACAAGATTGTAAAATGCAATAAAATTGAATGCACCCTCCCCAGTGCAAACAAAATACTTCTAAACCAAACCATAAAATAGGAACCTTAAACCATTTAAAACCATAATACAATAAAATCCCTAAACACACTCATGACATTTCACATATTGCATGATCCCTTAATACCATCCACAATCAAGCCTAGAAGCATTGAATGTAACTATTGCTTTTGAAAAAAACCCTGTTCTTTAGCCTATTTGTCCTAATTATGTTGCTAATTAGGACCAGCAGCTTGTCCATTGGGTTCTTTATTTTATTTTAGCCAATAATGGCATTTCCCTGCCTTTTTTTCTTGGCATTTTAGGTTAAAACTTGTTGCCAAGCCAAAAACCCATTTGGAGTTGAAAAAAGTAGTCATGGACTACACAGATAAATTGGTTTCCCTTGCTTTGCAGAATTTAGCCTGCAGATATTAATAGATAAGCAGTGAGATGAATTTCTAAATCACATCCATTTTTTATAAGCCATTTATTCTTACCTTGAAATGGTTCTTGTTTATATATTTGCTTTAGTTCTGGGGTTAAATCCTTGCTGTTTGGTCCCTTGCAGTGATCAAAATGGCTGATCCACATTCTTATCCTGAGCATTTTTGCAGTGTTTCTCAACCATGGCAACTTGAACATGTGTGGACATAAACTCCCAAAATTCTGGGAGTTGACAACCACACATCTTCAAGTTGCCAAGGTTGAAAAACACTGCATATTAGTTATTATGTTATCTCCTGCTTCATGTCCATTATCCTATCCATATTACTAGTTATGGGTTCCCCTGGGCATGGGCAAAGTCTGTGACTTCTGTACTTGAAACTTAAATTATCATCTGACATCCTGTTTCTTGAATCCATCTTCTCATTCCTAGGGTTGGTACATTGTGACATACGCCTTGGGTATCTACCATCTAAACCTGTTCATAGCTTTCTTGTCACCAAAGGTCGATCCCTCACTCCTGGAAGATTCAGGTATAAAGCCAGACATTGGGCAAATTTGTTTTAATTGATTTTCATTGATTTTATTTCAGTTATTTTGATTTTCATTGATTTATCAAATTTAGAAATCCTGTTTGTTCCCTTACTGTGTTGTTTGTGTATACATCTCACCTTAGCCACAAAGCAGTTTTTCTTTGGCATTGGGTTCAGAGTCTTGTGCGTAACCCTCCACTTGGATTTTAAACCATGGTTTATGGCTTAGTGTCCTGTATAATATCAGCAACTTGTGCTTGAGTCTATAAACAGTAGTTCCACATGGTTCAATGTAGTGTAGGAACCCAGCAATTTTATGGCCATCTTCTTCAACATGGTGGATGACTAAGATGATTGATTGTATTTGCACCATCCAAAATAAGTTTTTAGCCTTAACAATGCTTCAAAAAAATCATCAACTCCTTTGGTCCTGAAGGCAACTAAATTTAGGGCTAATTTATCTTCCAGGGGAAACCAAACCAGTGATCCATGCGGGTGAACATAATCCTGAAAGAAGCTTGGTGCCAAACAATAAGGGGCATCTTATGGAAATTTGTCGTGGAAGCACCAGGTTGAAAAGCTGGATATTTCTGGCACTAGAAAATTCAATTTTTTGGATACGATTTTTGTTTAGGTTGCCATTCCAACATTAATTTCTCTGCCAGCCTTAAATCAGTTTATCGCTCTCCCAGTGCATTTTTAATTTTTAATCATTGGATGAAGGATAGTGTTGACCAAATCTTTGTTAGAATTTCTATTTATTTCTCTATTCCTCCCATTCCCCATTTTCCCAATGGATTAAAATCCTCCTTCAGTTTCTTGAATGATGAGGTCAATTTATGTTCTGGGGTTTTCTAAGGAGTAGCAGTGCATTGTTCCTTCTGTGTAAAGTGCTCATCATTTTGTATTGTTTGTACTTATTTTGGATAAAATTGGTCTGACCTTGTTTTAGTGTAACCATGGTATATTTAATAGCCTAGTTTTAAGAGATCAGATTGAATGTAGCCATCTGCAGATTTAAATCATTACGTTTGGAGGATGTATTTATATGGCATGCTTAGTGTTTGATTTGTTCGCTGTGATGCTCAGCTGTCTAAATAAGCTTTGTAGATTCTGGTGTTATTTGGATGTGAAACATCTGGAGTTCTGATACCTGGAATTTGGCGATTAATATTTTGCAAAAAAAGAAAAAAAAAATCAGGTTCTAAAGATACCTTTGCTTGTCTGAATGGGCTCTGTCACCAAGCTCTAATCTTTAACAAATTTTAAATTAGCCATAGTTAAATCAACCTTTGAGACATTTTTTAAATACTTGCATTTCTTTTCTTAGATGAAGGGCCTTCATTACCGACAAAACAAAATGAAGAATTCCGGCCATTTATTCGCAGGCTGCCAGAATTCAAGTTTTGGTGAGTGAATCTGAATTAGTTTCTCACCCTAGCTCTTCTGATATTCCCACAGAGCAGTGTTTTTCAATCTTAGCAACTTTAAGATGAGTGGACTTCAATTCTCAGAATTCCCTAGCCGGCATGGTTAGTCCATACATCTTAAAAATTACCAAGGTTGAAAATTACTGCCATAGAGAGAGATTTGGCCTGGTCTCAGCCTTGCCCTAGTCAAAATCTACTCAACGTTTTTTACATTGTTTCTCAACAACCAAGAGGCTGTTTACAGTCTGTCTCCTGTTCGTTTTTGGTAGTGAAATTTATTGGGGTTGATGCTTTTTGGGAGCCCTGCAGTTGCTAATCAGCAAAACATAATTTTGATCAGCTTGCTGATCCTTTTCTGTTTTGCAGTGGTTGCTAATTTTAATGCTTTTTGAATGGATGTGCTGCCATTATTACTGAATGGCAATTTGATGTCAGCTGGTGGACAGTGCTTTTGGTGGGGGTTAAAGTTAGCTTGGAGAGCCTGTTTGATTCAGTGATTAAGGCATAGGCTAGAAACCAGGAGACTGTGAGTTCTAATCCTGCCTTAGACACAAAGCTGGGTGACTTTGGGGTAGCCACATTCTCTCAGCTCTAGGAAAGAGGCAATGACAAACCCCTTCCAAAAAATCTAGCTAACAAAATTGCAGGGACTCATCCAGGCAGTCTCCAAAAATCCGATATGACTGAATGGAAAGAAAAAAAGCTTGATTCAGAAGTGGCAAGGCAGGGATTGTTCTTAAGTCCTAACCACGAGTCACTTTCTTTCCCAAAGGCATTCTGCTACTAAAGGCATTCTGGTTGCCATGACCTGTACATTCTTTGAGGCTTTCAACGTTCCAGTTTTTTGGCCAATTCTTGTGATGTACTTCATTATGCTGTTCTGCATCACAATGAAGAGGCAAATCAAGGTAAGGACTGAAGGCTTTTGTGCAATGAGGGGGTGATGGTTGACATCAATCCCAGGAAATCTGGGACTTTGTCACTGAATTCACCTTTTTTGGGGTTTTGGCAAAGTACTTGGAAACAAAATGGCTAAATTTTCCTCTCCTGTTTAAGAAATGTATGAACACACCCGGGGATTGATTACATCTAAGTAACAAAATTTATGCTTTCATGCTGAGCAGATTTAACTAAAAGGTAGCTTGTTTGGCCCCCCAGTGAGGCACTACCTTGTTGTGGTTGGGGGGCTTGTGTGCTCTAATGAAGATGAGAGCTCTGCCAGAGGTTCAACCATACTGGACAGG
>JANHZU010002681.1:133647-145170 GCA_032468055.1 Acrochordus granulatus | reverse complement strand
GTCATGCGGAGCTGCGGACCGAACCTGCCAGAATGCTGGCCATTCTGGTCGGCATAACTGGCGGCACTAATCCGCTGCACCACCGCACCTCTTCATTATACTCTTCATAACCCCACATTAAATATTTTTAAAGTTTTCAGTTAGATTCAGAAGGAAAAAAAATATCTAGGGGGCTTTTAGGAGCTTAGTTTAACATCGGCTACATTAGAATTTCCAGATCTGTTTCTGAATCCAAGAAAAAAGATTACAACATTTCTCAGTTTCTTACCTGGTTTAATAAATCTCTTGTGGAAGATTGGTATTACCTACCAATCATTATAATATTTTTAGGATCCCCCATCTCCCCAGGCTGAAGGATGAGCTAACACATTATTTTTCAAACTTGGAAACTTTAAGATGCATGGATATTCAATGCCCAGAATTGGAAAATTCTGGGAATTGAATCCACACTTCTTAAACTGGTCAAGATTGAGAAACATTGTTCTGATGCATCACATTTTTAAAAATATATTTACATTTTTATAGTTATTTCCCAGCAGATCCAATATATTGCTGAACCAGAATTTTCTGTGTATGCTGTGCAAGATAGCTTTTATGTTTATGCAGTTGGGCTCCATAGTTTCCAGATAATAATCATATAGTTAGCTACAAATTTTGGCTGGCTGAGTAAAGTAAACCTGTTTGATGAACTGACTGTCCCATTTACCTTTCCCCCCACTGTATTTCTAAGAAGCTTCATAGTAATTTTTTTAAAAGGAATCAAAATGGCTGCAGTTATATAGACAGGATCCTAAGAGAATCCTTGGTCAACCCTGAAGAGGAACAAATTAAAATATGTTCATTGGATAATATTATTTTCTAGTAACTCTCAGCATACTTTAGCTGAGAATAAAGGAAAAAAAATAGAACTACTGCAACTACTTTATCTGATATATTTTTAGTTAATTAGAAATAAGTTTTATCTCAAGATAAAAGGCAAGTGACCCCACATTAAATATTCTGTTGGCTGTATTCAATTGGAACAAACCTAAAAAAATCTTGAATGTCCTTTATTTCTGATCTTGAAATAAAACTTGGAAAATATGTACTTATTTTCAAGCTTGGAGCATTTGAAATTACTTATTGGTTTGATCATTGCCCAGAACAATGGATTAATTTTGAAACAAAACTTCAGAATATACTTTTTTTAAAAAACTGAGATTTTATTTTGAAGTTGAATTACGCCAAATGATACTTTTTGTGGATCATTTTCCTTTGACAGGAACTTTAGAAATGAAACATGGCCAAATTTTGTTTCATTTCTAAAACAAAGCTGTTGGAATCCATGCGCATTTTTTGAGCTGAGAACACTTGGATCAACCATCGAAGTTGAAACATTTTGCATATCCATGTAACTAACAGCTGATGTTTGAAAAATCAAATTGTACTGTACATGGTCCTGTGTCCACACTCCAGAAACCTGAGCTGTATTTGCACAGGGGAGGAACACATCTCTTAATTTTATTTTGTTGCTTTTAAAACTCTGTTGCTCATCCCACTGCTACTCTTGATTCAATATTGATTTGTAAGTTCTCCCTGCTTTTCAGATTTATCTATGCTCACTTCATTCTGCATTGAAAAGCTGTTACCATATAAGCTTGCTATCTATTTCATTGCCATTCTCTGTACATTTGTGACTTTGACTGCAGTGCTTAAAGCTGATCTATTGTAACCACAGTGACAGTGGTTCTTGGCAGGCAATGCTACAACATATAGTTCTGTAAATGGTACATCAGAGGTGACAGGGGAGGCCCATCTTTCATCGTCTTGATTGATAATGACATTCAGAATGATCTCTAGCACTCAAGTTGTTAAACAGCCTAAAGTGTCAAGAGGACTTTAGAGTTTCTTGTCTAATTTCAGATGTATGAAGATCAGCACATGAATTTAACTGGAGTACCCTGCATACTAATGTGCTTTGTGAAACTAATATCATTAACAGAGTAGGTTGAATGTAAAACTGTTAAGTTTTAAATTGGCAACATTGGAGTATTTTTAAGGAAGGTGATAAAAGCATAGATGAGCACTATCATTTTGTAATAAACATCAACACTGTTTTTACATTAAGAGGGAAGGGGACCAATAAGTGCTTTTCAGTAAATTGCCAGCACAATACAGTAAATATATTAAGTATTCTGAATGGGGAAAAAAACCCTCAATTTCAATTTTTAACTATCTTGGTAATTGTTATGCTTCTGATTTTCCTCTCCTTAAAAAAAGAGATAAAATAATTATGTAAAAGAGTTATGTTTGGAAGAAGATGATTGCAGATAGTACTTGACTTACAGCCGTAATTGAGCTTGGACTTATGGTTGTAAGTTGTGTTTATCATTAAATGGGTCACCATGTGACCATGTCTGATTTTATATTTTTGTGGTGGATAAGTGAATGCTCCAGTCATTAAGTAGTTGTTAAACAAATCTATTGTCTACAGTGGGGGTTTATTGCAGGAAACTGGATGTGAACACTGGTTTCTGGTGATCATGTGACTGTGGGATGCTGTAAATGGCCATAAATGTGAGCCGGTTGCCAAGTGCCCAAAATGCAATCATGTGACTGCTGTTGAACTTCAAGCCCTGGAAGGTCGGTTGTAACCTTGAATGGTCGCTGAGTGATGAGTCATAAGTCAAGGACTACCTGTCTGGGTGCACAGACCTTTTCTTTTTGCCATCAAACAGATTTACTGTGACTTTGGATATAGATAAATATAGATATAGATAAATATAGATCCAAAGTCCTTCCCTCAGTGAAGTCTTATGGTGCAGAGTATACAAATCTCCTTTTCCACTCCCCTCCTCTTCTTTCTCCTTAAATTTATCATTTTCCAATGGCTTTGCCTAATTCTTGGCAATTGTCAAAGGTTATCCCCATCCCTTGGTTCCAGGACCATTTTTTGTTATTTTGCGACATTGAAAAATACTATTTTTCCATATTTCATGTTTCATTAAGAATATATAAAAATATGTATTTGGTATGGCTGCTACTTTTTCTTGTATTTGGGACTGAAAGATGAAAAAGAAAGACTTTTCTTCTTTTTCGTTTAATATAGGAAGGGTCAGAATATTGTCAGAAAATTTACATCTTATAAATTTGAAGGTTTTTTTCCCAAGGGAATATAAGTTTTTCTAGTTAAATGTCCCATTTCTAGACCAGCCTGTTCAAAAGTGCATCACACTCAGTATGAATCAATAAGGACAAAATTAAACACATTCAGGGAATCAAAGTATTTACTGTAAGGTGAGTATGAGAATAAATGACCAGGAAACAATCTTTTATTATATATCTATTTGTAATTATTTATTATATATATTGTCTGACTCAGTGGAAGCATAAGTATGTTTTGCTCTTCCTAAGGCATAGGAGAAAAACTAGACAAAACATATTCGAATGCCCTAAAATAAATGGATTTTAAAAACATCCTATTTAATGTTGTGAAATTAATAGCATTCTTGTTCAACTGAATGAAGGTTCCTTCGGCCTTTTAGGAAGAGCATTAACAAATTACAACCAAATTTTTATTTCAGAAGTCATTTTCATCCCTGATAAGCTAAGGCTGCAAGGTCAACATGTCAATTTGGTATCCAATTTCCATTTCTATAACGTTGTGCAGCACACTGGCATTTTTCCCAGAGCTTCATCAGTTCTTCATGTGAGTTTTATATGGAGCTTTTCTTATAGACACAAAAAAATTCTTTTCTCTATCCCAAAGGTATTATTAAGAATTAAAATACACAGTTTTAAGTAATGGTGGGATTTTCTTTGCATCTTCATGTCTTTTTCATTGTTATTTAATCCCTGTCATCTGTTCAAAGGAGGTATTGTTCTCATTAAATTCAATGAGTTGAGTTACTATCTTAAGGGCTAGATATATAGGCCATAATTAGAATCTCTAATTTGAATAATACTTTAAAATTTAGTAACCTCTTGAAAAAAGAAGAGATTACTATATCTAGCATACAGAAAAAGCTTTTCATTAAGGAAAAGTGTGAAATGATTTCTTAAGTAAATTAGGGTTTTATTCTTATTAAAATATGAAAAGTTGTATATTAAATGCAGAGATCTTTCTAACAGAAAATAACTAATTATTTAGCTTATTGATTTATGAATTTAAACAAAAAAATAAAAGTTTGCATCTTATGAATCTGAATGGAATATAAAGGTAATCTAACCCAATACCTTGTTAGGTACAAATGGCTCACTAAAATGTTTCAGATAAGTAGACATCCAATCCTTTGAACACACACACACACCATTCTGAATTCTGATTTTGCCCTCTAAGCAGTTTACTTTTCAAGCTGAAGAACCCCATGTTCTATAAAAACTTGTGGGGAAAAAAAGTTAACTTGGACATAGTCAATGTCCTATCACTAGAGCTTTGCCTCTTGATCAGGAGTACTGGGGATTTTTTTTTAAAGCTAACAGATTCTGCCCTCTAAAAAGTTTGAAACTGCTCTAATGTGTTAGTCAATCTCCTTAGTTTGATACAGAGATTGAAAATGTGATAAACAATCAATCCATTTCCTATACAATTTATAAATATGTTGAATAATAATGAGTTGAGCATGGAGCTCTGGAGATACCATTTATACTTTCCTCCAGGGAACTGTCTTCTAGAATGATGCAGAATTATTTTCAACCACCTGGTGAATATAGTTGAAACTAATCTATTCAACTGCAATATCATGTAACCTTCCTTTACCTATCTTCTCTATTAATATATTATGAGAAACCCTTTCAAAAACTTTACTGAGATTAATTTATACAACATACATAGCATCCCCTTGGCTTATTAAAGAAGTCACTCTTGTAATAAAAGGAAATAAGGTTGGTCTGATTTGACTTATCCTATGTTGCCTCCTGGCAATGTTTGGAAACATAATGCTTGACCATCTGTTCTAGTACCTAGTCCAAGTTAGATGTTTAATTATTCTGTATTATCCCAAATCTCCCCTCTTTCATTTTTCAGAACTGAACCTAATATGTTCTTCTCCAATCTCATTACTCTAACAAATTCTCACCTGTTCTCCTAGTATTTAAAATTTTCTAAAAAATTACAGTAAGCAATTCTGGGAACTTTTCTGCCAATTCTTCTGATATCCTGGGGTGTAAATCATCTGGCTCTGGAAACATGAATTAGCTTAAGATGGCAGAGTGGATTACTTCTGTCACTCCTGAGCTGTATTTCCCGTTTCTTCAATCTTGTTGCTTAGTTATGTCCAACAATTCATAACTGGATGGGAATCACTTCACTAGGGTTCACTGACAGTAACTGCTTCTTTGAGTCCTTATGAAGTCATATTTCAATCCACCACCATCTGCCCTTCTGCATTTCTCTCCCTGATACCATACCTGTACATCACCACCTCATCACCGATGTTCCCTTCACCAACATGTCCATTGAAGTCTGCTCCAATCACTCTCTTCTCTGGATATGCAGACCACCACTTCGTCCAATTTACTCCAAAATTATTCTTTCTCATCAATTTCACACCCAACTTGTGGGGCATATGCACTGATGACATTTATCACTACCCATTCAGTTTCCAGTTTCACACTCATGATTCTGTCAGTCACTCTCTTCCTTCTAATACATCCTTGCTGTCAGTCACTCTCTTGCTTTAAGATTATTCCTATGCCATTTCTCTTTCTATCTATGCCATGGTAGAACAGCTTGAACCCACCTCCAGTGTTCCTCGCCTTACTGCCCTTCCACTTAGTCTCTTGGACATACAGTATATCTACCTTTTTGCACTCCATTATATCAGCCAGTTCTCTTCCTTTACCTGTCATAGTGCCAACATTTAATGTTCCTACTCTTACCTCCACACTTCTGCCGTTTATTATTATTTTTTAGAGAGTGCTACTGGGACTTGTTCAAGAGAGGCATATGTCTCCCTAAAACAAATACAAATTGCTTAATACCCATTCATTCCGTGACCATTCAATGTTACAGTGGCACTGAATGAATGGTATTTATGCCTGGTCAAGGTTATGGCCATTGTAGTGCTCCCAGAGTCACATGATCAAAATTGGGGCACTTGGAAGCCCCACATTTATGATTGCTTGGTGCACTTCAACTTCACTTCAAATCCCCTAGCTGCCTATCTCCCCCATGTCTACCCTCTTGGGCCAATTTGCTCCTGCCACCCTAGCATCTGCCCTGTTCCCCATGACCCTGCATTCTTCCAGCCTTCGCTGTCTTCTTCCTAATGCTGCTGACAAAGCACACCTGGCCTGGCCCTTCATAGGCCTCATGCAGCTTGCAGCTGCCTTACAAAGGGCCAGGTGTACCTAGCAGGAGGAAAAAGAAAGTGAAGGTTAGCTAGGGGCAGCAGGAGTGGGAGGAGGCAGGATTGCCAAAAAGGCAGAGATGGGGAAAGATAGGCAGATGGGGGAATTGAAGTGGTGACAAGCATGGTGGAACAGGAAAAGTATGAGATCCTTGTCTAATGATACGGTGGGGTCCTAGTCTAATGACCACAGCCCAGACTACCAAAACTGCCATTGCTAAGTAATGCAATCACATGATGTTTAACCTAATGACTGTATTGTTTGGCAATGGAAATTCTGGTTTCAGGGTTGTTAAATCAGGACTACCTGTACTTACATTCTGTTATTTTACTTTCAGCAGCTCTGTTATTAAATCCTTGAACTACTGCTAAACTAATTTGTAGAAATGCTGCTAAAAAGATAATAATTGATATTATCAATAAGTATATATATATCTTATCCTTGGATATTTCTGGATAACTGATATCTTTGTTAAAATATTATGCAATTTTAAATGTTAAAATATTTTTATATACTTAGCAATAGTTGACAGTGTGGGGTTTTTTAGATAATTCCGCTGATTTGGAAAATATTTCCCAAATGCTCTCAAGGTATGTAGCCCCGTTCCATGTTTTATAATTTAATTTTTGAAATGATAAATATAAGTTTTTATTTTAGGATGGACTTCCAAATAATACAATGTGTACAGTTCTAAAATAGCACCTCATTCTAATCAGACAGATTTTTCCTTTACTCCATTAACAGAATATTATATCCATTTCTCTGGGCTTTCTTTATCTCATCTAGTAGCTTTTCAACGGCTACAATTTCTTTTTGCCATTAAGGTATCATCAGGATAGAGCAAGTAATCTTATAAACTATATTATCCTTTCTTTAATATGTTGGTGGTGAGTAATATATAATATCTTGCCAGTTCTTTTTGTGTACTAATCTGGAAATTTACAGACAACTTATATTAATTTTGGAATTTTTCATTTCTTAGATATGTTTTCTGTCTGCAGGAGTCAGATGCAACTAAGTTCCTAAGTTCCCTTTTATTGGTTTCAGCCCCCACCTTTTCTTCCCCGACTTATATCCATGACCAAGTTCAAACACATTAACTCTTATGGCCACCAGCCACCTTATTTTGAAACATAAATCCTTTCATTATTCCCCATGGGTCAGTCAACTTCTTTCCATAAGTACTACACTGAATGGCAAGTTTTATGTTTTTTTAGATTTACAATATGGTATACTGATTGAAAAGCAAATTCCCTAATTCTTTGAAGTGTCTCATAATGACCCTAGATTTCCCCCCCCAGAGAACAGAGTATTATAAAATAGGACTGCACATTTATGCTACTTTTATGGATTTTGCAGAAATATTTTTCTAGGGAAAGCTAGCGCTTTCCTATTTGATTCACCCATTGCAAAACACGAAATCTTATGTAAATTATTCTTGGAATCCAAAATACAGCAAACAGTGCTAAATTTAGAGTAATGTACCTCAGAATTTTTACTTAGAAAATCAGCAGTAAAGTTCCATTTTGTTCTTGGCAAAATTTAGCAACATTTTGGCTTATAGATTATTTACAACGACTCTATTTACTGTTGGACATAATAGTTTGATGACACAGAAACTGACTATTGCTAAGAAACTGTTGGTTTACAATGGCAGTTATATATTGAAGTAGGCATTGGCTCATACTTGGGAGAAGAATGACCAGTACTGGTAAAAAAATGGAAGTTTTAAAAACAGAAAACATATTGATGCTATTATTACAGCAACAAATATGTATAAGTACATCATTATGTTTCAGTTACAAACACGTCTGGATTTAATCTCAGAATGTGCCACAAGCACAAATTGACATGTAATGTTGTTGGGTTTTTTGCCTTTAATATTTTAATGCAAATATTTATTTTCTCTAAGCCTTGGTTGTGACAATACACTCTTAATATGTGTCAGGTTACCACTAGTAAGAAAATCATTATTCTGATGGCATGAGCACAAAAAAAGGAAGCAGATTATGGAATAGAAGATTATGATCTCTAAGGAAAAAAAGAATGAGGTGAAATAGACAAGAAGTTAATCTATTTTAATTCTCAATTAATTTTGATAATTCTTTTTTAATGAAAATGCTATGAATATTTACATTTAAATATATAATACTTAGAGGGAGAAAATAGAGAGCCAGAATATTATATTTTAAAAATTTTGAAAGGAGACTGAGGCACAAGTCTTTTCAAAAACTAAGAACTGTTATGGAAAGTCTGAGGTGAATTGTTCTTTATATGAGATTTAATTACACATGGATGCACAGTGCAGCTCCTTAAATAACTTCTCCATGTGGGTAGATCTACAGCCAGAATAACGTCTATGTATATTCTCATACATAAAGCCAAAATAGCTCATTGTTTACAGTGGTATGTTGCTCTTTCAACAAAAGTTGGGCCATTGTGGTATTTATCTGAATTCAAACAAGGCTAATTAAATGAGCTGCTGACAGTTGTTGTGATCCAACTTTGACTGGAGCTTGATGGTCATTATGGGTAAATAATGAACCACGCCTGCAAATGTAGCAGCTGCCAACTTGGGATAGAAGAGCAGTTATGCTATCCAATTTAAAGATCTATTGACCACTTTCCTTTTTTCTTTATAGATCTTCTGCAGAAATCTAATACTATCTGCTATTGTGTTTTGTCATTTCAGCACTTGTAGAAATATACTGTAGTTTCCTCCCTTAAATATTTATTTTAAACCATTGTTAGCTTTCAAAGTGTACTTTTTCTGATTGGAAGCTTACTTATTTCTTCCAGGAATAAATTTGGTCAACAATTACAATTCCATGTTGTTATTTGTTTTTCATGTTTTGATATAATGGAAATATTCATCTGGATACATTTTTTATTGTGTATCATTCCAACAGCATTTTAGAGGAATGTAAATTTATCCCACTGATAGTTGAACATTTTAATTGCAGTAACTAGCTGCTATTCTGTATGATAAGTCAACATATTTCAACAGTATTGGTACAAACCTCTGATGAGTTTTTTTAAAATGAGAAATATTGTAATCTAAATTCTGCTTGTCAGTTTTGAGAAATCACTGTGGTATTCATTAAAAATACATCATAACTTTGTCATATTTTGCTATGTCCCATTAGCAAGCAGCAAGACTTGGTAAGAAGGGAAATAGCAGAAATATAATAATTGATGAATCTAAATTTCTTACAAGAAGTCTAGACTTAAAAATATATCCTAGAATGTAAAAGTCCCCACTGTACCATACAGTGTCCCAGCAGAGTTTATACAACATTTATTTTGGCTACCATTATTAAAGGGAATACACTTTATGTATAATGTAAAAACCATGTTTGTGCATAGTACATAATGCAGCAGAATTAGAAATCTTGCTGAGAAAAAGTGATCCAGATATGTTCGCAGAAAGACAAGCTTTTCCCTGAGAAATAATGATGAAAAATTATTCACATAAGAGACTTTGTTTCATGGGAAAATTAACTTCCAAGAAATTATTATTGGAAGAACCATCTTTTTTATATATGCATGGAAATAAATTTGCATACATGCCCAGATGAGAACCAGCAAAAGCTGCTGGTTTTCTTTCTAAGTGAAACCAGCAATACATTAACAAGAGGTTATGTTGTGTTACTTTACATTAAACCAAATCAGCTCTGAAACATGTGTAGAGCCATTCATCTGTGTCACCAAAACCCAAGAGAGTGGCTGACATCGACTTTGAAACCAAAACAGTGATCACTTACAAATCAAACATGGCATGCTCTAAACCGATTGTATACGGCAATCTTTTCTGAAAAAAGACAACTAATTGAACATGATAAAGTGTAAAGTTAATTAACACTCTTAAATTTGTTGATTATTCTTCACAGGATTATATTGTTCTTTTGGGTAGCAGCTTTCTGTCCCAGCTGTCACCTTTTTAACTGAATGTCCTTGATAAACAATAAAGACACCATAACAAGTCGTAAATGGTCCCTGTGACAGCAGACCTTGTGAGGCTGCATCTGTAAAAAATGATTAAAACAATTGCATTTTAAAGGTAGTTCACATTGCAGCCTGGTCCCCTTGGCCCTCTCCTTTATCTCATTTTAGGGTAGACTGCTTAAAACATTTAAGTGCATGCTTTTTTATGAAATAATCTTTAAATAGTGTTTTGGAGCATGTTTCTTTTCAGTACAAAATGTATATCATCACTCATCACACATCTAAGTTAAAAAATTTGTGAATGTTTATTTCAGTTTCGTAATATGTAATGAAGGATTAGATCTGGAGCATATTGCATATTCTTCAATAGTACAAGTGAATATTTTTTTAATTTCAGCCTTAATGTTTCAGGAATTGTTTCCTTGTACATATAGGGAAAAATATAAACAACCAAAATTATAAGAAAATCCTTAGGTAATTAATGAGACATAATTGCAGTCTCACTTAGGAAGGAGTAAGTCATTATTTTCAAACAATGTGATCCTTATTTTATAGCAAAATTGCAAAAAAATGCAAAACTTTCTCAAAAGGCGACAAAAAACATTTCATCTCCTATCCAGGAGACTTCCTTAATTCCATGTGAAGGGAAAGAGGTGGTAGGAATATAATTTAATATACAGTACCGTGCAAAAGTCTTAGGACACCCGCTTTGTTTTAGCAAAGTTTTAACGACCGTCTGTAATTATTTTTCAGTCTGTATTAAGATTCAAACAGAAAATACAGGAAATATGTACACAAAATTTAAACAAACATAATTTTCAAAACAAAATGGCTTCTTCAGGCAAAAGTCAGTGTTAAATAGTCAATACTAAATACTTGCTACTTTAGCCAATGGAAGCTGTTTTTTCTGCTTTTTCCTGTTTTTGAATAGTGAGTACAAATTTCCTGTATTTTGTGGTTGTATTCTGATTAAGAGACTGAGACATAATTATATATTGTCGTACCATTGCTAAAACAACAAATCTAGTTGATGGCCTAAGATTTTTGCACAGTATTTTGGAAACAAATAAAAGTCCATTTCCCTTTTTAAAAAAGGTTTTCATTTTTTACAATTTTGCTATAAAACATGACCTGGATGAATGAGACAATACATAGACAATCCTTATTTTAATAAACTGTTTGCAAAAAAAATGCTACTGTATTTATCATTTACCATAAATTTAATAAATAATAATAATATGCTTTCTT
>JANHZU010002681.1:41733-53143 GCA_032468055.1 Acrochordus granulatus | reverse complement strand
GTCCTCATCAGACAGCAGAAGTATACAAAACTTTAAAAGAAGACAAAGCTAACAGTTCTGAAGTATTTTCTTAGGAAACCTCCTGACCCCACGTTAGGGCATAATCACCTGCCTTTACCTGATTACATCTGCCCACCCCATCAAATCTGGTAGAGAAGGCATGCTGCAGATCTTTTTTGCCTTGGAATTGTATCTGATGGTTCTACCTGAGGAGGTGGGTCTTTTCTGCCACAGTGCCCACCTTGTGGAATCTGCTTCCCCAGAAATAAGAGTAACTCCATACCTTTCAACATTCCACAAGTCCCTCCAGACCTATGTTATCAGGTCTGGGGGTCCCAGGAGGCCAGGGAGATTTTGTGATAATTCCCTTGTTATGATTAATACCATCTTCTGTGGATGTTTTGTGTGCCTTTTTATAGTTGTGCAATTGTTTTTGTGAGATGGATCAGGCTCAGGCAATGCAGTTCAAGCTAATAGATTTATTGTTGCTCTAATATCACAAGAATTTCCCCAATTAACTGTCAAACACCTGCACTCTTAAGAAAAAATTACACGGTTGTTCAACTGATTCCCTGCTTGAGTTCTGGCTCTGCCCTTCTATCTCCCACATCTGCTTTGTATTTATTGTTTTTAATTACATGATGTATGCTGCCCAGAGTCACTTTAATATGAGATGGACAGCTATAAAAATAAAAAAATAAAGATTTTCTTAGGTCTGCTGAATGCATATATCTAATAAAGAGAAGGTAGTGCTCTTGCAGTAAGTTACAAGGATGATGTGTGTGAATATTCTGTCTTTCACTACATCTCCTCCTTGGCTACCCACACACCGATTCAATCCCAAGAGGGAACTTCTCCCAGGGACTTTTTTTCAGTAAGGGTACTATCATCACTCTTGAACTGAGAAAAATGGTTGAGCTGGTTCTCTTTCTTCTGTAGAAATTGTCCATTCAATTTCACTTCCCACAAATTTTCTGGAGAATTTGGGAAGGTCATCCCTTCCAGCTTAATTTTTCAATACAACAAAGCTAAATTTGAAAACCCAGAAATAAATGCAAAGAAAAAAAATATGTTAAACACCTTGTTCTTTCCTTTTCAACTCTTTCAGAGATGTAGGCAGATGCTGTGTTTTTCTGAAGTAAGACTACTCAAGTATTGCCTCTGTTAGTGTCACATTTCCATAATTACTCTGGAGAGCTGATCTTCCTTCACTCCGCCATTCCTGTTACTTTTTCCATGATATGTAATCTCCATTGACCTTCATAGTCTGACCACTGAAATTGATTTTTGTGAAGTGTCATCTGCTTTATAAATTGGTCTAGACTTGAATCTGTCTGAGCTAAAAGGTTTAAATTTCACACCTATTTGTAGTGGGGAAGGAGGAGAAGGAAGGTATGCACACAACATGTGGCAAGCAGAGATTTGCTGCCCTGTCAAAATAGAAGTAAGCTTATGAATGTTCAGTAGCTAATAAAGCTTTAGAGGAAACAAAGCTGGAAAAAATGGATTAGAGCCAGCTGAAGTTAAATTGCAGGATTCTTAAAATCATTACTCTTGGATTGTTTGAAATCTTAGGGAACAGAATTTGGGAAATGCTATACTGGCATTACATAGCCCACTTAATACAAATCCTTACTAAACAGGGCTTTCTGTATTCAGCATCTCTTTTGAATTTCCATTTAGCTGAAATTCAAGATACAAGGATGAATCCAATGGGAAATCTTCTACAGCTTTCGTAGATATTAATAGTTATTTGTTTATGCACACAGAATAAATGTGGCATAAATATGATAAATTCTTTTTACACAATCGTTACATAGTAGTTGGGGCCCTCCCATGCTATTCACATAAGCATTTAGATACACAACACAATAACATTTGACTGATTTATCTTTGCACTTGATTCTCCCTTTAGAGATGACACATGGTTTTCCCAATAAACTTTCAACAATGGCTTTTAGTGGGCTGGTATTAATTATTATGAGTAATACTGATAGAAACAAATAGTGAATAAACTGGGTAAATCCTTGAGAAAGGCCAAGAAGTTAGCAGCTCCACTGCCATCTCTCCTAAACAGTCCCATGCCTCTACTGGTACATTGACTGGGCCAACTGCCTTTCCATTCTTCATCCTCTTCATAGCCCACCTCACCTCATCCTTACTAATTTCCCGTATGTCCCAGTTCACTATATGTACCTCATCTAACCTCCTCTCTCTCTCATTTTCTGCATTCATCAGTTCATCAAAGTGGTCCTTCCACCTATCTAAAACACTCTCTTGGTTTGCCAGCACATTTCCGTCTGCAACTTTTACCATCCTAACTTGCAGCACATCCCTCTCCGCTCTATTTCTCTGTCTGACAAGTTGATACAAGATCTTTTCTCCTTCCTTTGAGTTCAGCTTCTCATACATCTCATCCATATGCCTTTTCCTTTGCCACTTCACTCTGTTTCGCATCTTCTTATACTCTTGTCTGCTTTCCTTGTTCCTCTTGCTAGCCCAATTTTTTTTCACCTGTCTCTTTCCTCTTATGCTTTCCTGAACTTCTTAATTCCACCACCAAGTCTCTTTGTCTCCCTTACTCTTTCCAGATGTCATACCAAGAACCTTCCTAGGTGTCTCCCTCACCACCACTTCCTAGGTGTCTCCCTCACCACCAATAGTTGCCCAGTCATCCCACACCTTCTTATTGATGCTCCGGATCTGACTCACCTTCTTCCAAAATTTCATGCAAAATTCTCCCTCTTTCAGTTTCCACCGTCAGATTTTTGGTACAGTCCTCACTCTCTTCTTTCTCCTTGCTTCTAAGATAATCTTGCAGACCAACATTCTATATTGTCTAACCACACACTCTCCTGCCACTACCTTGCAATCTTTTATCTCTTTCTGACTGCCTCTCCTGCATAGAATGAGTCCACCTTTGTACACCTTCCTCCACTCTTATATGTCCCCTGTGCTCTTCCTTCTTCTTAAAATATGTGTTTCCCCCTGCCATTTCCATTCTCTTTGCAAAATCCACCACCATCTATCCTTCTGCATTTCTTTCCCTAATACCATACCTACCCAACACCTCCTCATCACCAGTGTTCCCTTCACCAACATGTCCATTGGAGTCTGCTCCAATCAGTACTCTCTCGTCTCTTGGTATGCATACCATCATTTCATCCAACTTACTCCAAAATTCCTCTTTCTCATCAATCTCACACCCAGCTTGCAGGCCATATGCACTGATGACATTTATAAGTTTCTCCATAGTAATTAGTTCCTAACCTAGCCTTTTAGGTCTTCCCAAGGTGCATCTATTGGCAATATAATTGAGTCCATCCACCTTGCTGCTGTTTGTCCTCTTCTTCTCTTTCCGATAGGAGTAAGTGAAAGCCAAATTCTGCCTAGCTGACTTTCTATTAGGGATCTCATCAAAAGTAAGGATTTATTATTCTTCATGTCTGCTGATAGAAGTTTAATAGTGAGGTAACTTTTAAAGTTTATATATCCTTTAAAAATATCAATTCTCATTACTATACCAAAATTTTTTCAGACAAAGTCATTTATTCAACATAATCTATCAAATAAAACATTTTTTGGAGGCCATTCTTATTATAAATCTGTACCTAACCTTCAGTACAGCATAACCAAAAAATATTCATATAATTCATCTGTTTCCTCCTTCTTCATCCATAATTTTCTGGCTGTTGCTGATCATATATTCCCTGCTGATCCAACTCTGTTAAATCTTTATCAAAATCTAGTAGATTTGTGATACAAAAGGCAACACATTTTTGAACAAGGTACTGTTCAGTTCCCATTTGGTATGCTGAAATACAGTCTTTGTTTAACATATATCTAGTAAAATAAAATGTTCCTCTCTTTCTCTCAAATTCCATGTAGAGGTTTATTTTAAAACAATTTTTTACCTTTTAATCTTAAAACAACAGAATCATAAGAAGCTTGTTCCTGTATTTTTCCCTTTTAGTTAGATCACTTAAAACATAAGATTTATAAAATATCCTTTTTCCTTAACATTAATACTTTTATCTTTTGTGTTCCACATGAATGATATTCAATGTATTATTCAATAGTTTTTCAATGTTTCTCAAGTTGCTAGGGTTTATAACAATTTTTAAATGAATTCCATCTCTAAAAATATAACATATTGTTGTTTTTTCCATCGTATTAAATAGCACACTCTGGTAGCCAAAGAGAATAATTATATGTTATGATTTCTCAGAGGAAATAAAGAGGGCCAGAAATAGAGTTTCTCCAATTACATTAGCTGAATAAGATAACTTAGTATTTTTTCCCATGATCTTATTCTCAGCTCATTCCGTCCATGCTTTTTTTTTGTTTATTCTCTGTTCCCATCACATATCAAAATGCTGCTTCCCAAATTTTATGTAATTGCTTCTTCTTCCATTGCTTTCTTGTAACTATGCCATGTAACTTTGTCAAAAATGAAACATGAATAATCAAACCACATTGCTTTACTTTTTGCTCCTGGAATTCTCAGTAACTCGGCAATTGCAACTATTACACTTTTTCTTCTTCTTTGTGTTATATCTGGCAATTATAACAGCAAATCTCATCATCTCTACAATTTTTTTTTATTTTGACCAGCAACTGTGACCAGCAACTTTGACCAGCAACTGCACAAGCCCATTTACTTCTTTCTGATGAATTTGGCTCTGCAGAACCTTGACTGTGTTTTTGTTCCCAAATCCATGGTGAATTACCTCATAAATATCAGATGCATTTCTTACTTTGGTTGTGTGGTTCAAATCTTTTCCTCTTCTTTCTGGGTTCTAATATATCCCTCCTGACAGTCATGGCATATGATCGATATGTTGCTATTTGCCACCCTTGGAAAGCCTGCTCTGTGAAATTCCACAGTTGCTAAAGCTATCCTGCTCTGGCTTCAGTTTAGTTGAAGTTGGAGTTGTTGTAGCCAGTGTCATTACAGACTAGGTTGTTATGCTTTTATTATTGCATCTTATGCCATGATCTTCAAGACACTGCAAAACATCTCTTCTGAACAGGGAAGGTAAAAAGCTTTATCCACTTGTATTCCCCACATTTAGGAATATTTGTTTTTCTTAATTGGATTTTTTGCCTATCTATGACCTCCCTCTAAAAGCCCATCTTACTTAGATTTTGGGTTGACTGTTTTGTATACCTTTTTTTCCACCGTTGTTCAATCCAATCAACTATAGCATGAGAAATAAGGGCATCAAATCTGACCTTTCTAAACTGAAAAGTTTCCTTTAATATTGTTTCTATTCTATTCAGTACAATTTTTCATTTCCATTCTTTTCTTTTATTCCTCTGTATAAAGGAATAAGTTAAAAAAGGAGACATAGCTGGGATGTAGGCTAATACAACCTCTGAAACCAGAAGAATAGTAGAATTCCAGAAGTGCTTTAGGAAAAATCCTGCATCCCTACTTACTTTCAATGAACTTTACAGATACTAAATGTGGATGTTTGGCAGCTTTGATGTACCACAGGCTGACAACTCCAGATCTTTAATAAAGTGAGGGTCAGGGTGTAATGCTACTTTGGAAATTAGCTGTAATTGTAAGGAGGTTTAATCAATGTGGCCTATTTTCCCTGTGGTTTCATGTATAAAATGGGGTTCCTCTGTAATGCTTGCATATAATATGGATAATTAAAACTTTAACTTTTCCAAAAGTACATAGGCCTCTATAACTCTTCTTTACTTAAATGGCGATTTCTTCCCACACTTTGATATTTTTCACCTTTGTGTCACTGTAACTTCTGGCAGCTACTTGAACAATTTCCTGCAGTTGCCATTTCTTCCTTCTAAGGGCTGAATCAGAGAATGAATGGCCCAAATTCATCCAGCTGGCTTTATTTCTAAGGCAAGAGTATAACTTGCTGTCTCCCAGTTTTTAGTCTGAAGCCCTAAACCAAACTGGTTTTCATATACTCAAGGGTATTTTTTCTTTCCGTTAGAAGGGCTTTAGCAAGATCAGGCATGTAGCGGAGCGGGCAGGATGGGTGATGGATCATATTACCTTTTGATAACCACAAGAAATGAAAAAGGGAAGAAGTATAATTAGAATTATCCATAATTGTCATAGAACATCTTAGAAGCTTTCAGAAACTTCATAACTTGATGCAAATTGGATGAGATAAGATATATGCCCTGGTCCAATACCTAGAGAAGGGTGGATAGATAGATGTACACCAGGAGAAGATACCTTATTGAAATGTCTTCAAAAATGAATGAGTTTCATCCAAGCTATTGACGAGGTATGCTGAAAGCAAGCCATATCCAGGTTTTGTATTATGAATGCCATCATCTATCTGATACTTTTAAAAATGTATTTTATGTAAAAGTACATAAAAAAACCTATGCTTTAAATGAAGATTTGCCAAATATTTTGGAGCTCGGTATCTATGCTTTGAGAAGGTGTCATATGCTTACTGGAATCACCTAGGAACATCAATACTTTCCTTTGATGATAGTAAGAGCTAAAGGATATGAAATTTTCTCCTATATTTATACTCCTCTATTGAATGTTGTCTTATTTTCCTGTTTCATTTGTGGATATTTTTGTCTACATTATGTTTTGTAGTTAAAGTTTTATTTTCTCTGCTTTGCTCAATAAACTCTTTCAACTTTTACCTAATTTATCCAGATTATTTATTTATGATGGAACCTTCATATTCACATTCTGGTGTGGCAAAAATGAATGAACCCATACTCCTTCAAGAGTTTTTCTAATTCTAGTTTTATCTGGAGACATCCATAACTTTGGGATGGGAACCAAAAGTATGACACTTTCACAGATAAGAAAAGCTTTTATATGAAGATCCCTCCCCTTTATTACTATGCAAAAAGTGAAAAATAAACAGGTTAATTCAGAATGAGATCTAAACTTTTAGATTTTTTTAATATGAAGGAGAAATCAAAATATGTTGCCATTACACGACCTTAGTTATTGTATATGATTGGTATGCTGTCATCTGGAACCCACTGCAATATAAAACATATGTTAGTTGGAAATCTTGGACTGAAATTGTGTCTCCTCTGTGAAATGTTGTTTACCAGCAGAACCTTTTGAATCCTGGAACAATGGAATTGAAATAAAAAGGATTTTTTTGTGTGTGTGTGAATTGAAGCAGGTGTTGTAAGTCTTCATAGAATTGGTCAACATCAACCTCTTCAGCATCAGTTGTTGAGGCATAGACTTAGATTAGTGTGATTTTGAAGGGTTTGCCTTGGATTCAAATCAAGGTCAATCCATCATTTTGGAGATTGTGTCTACAGTAGTAAATATAGTGGTCATCTGAATTAAATTCACCCATTCCTGTCCATTTTATTTCACTGATTCCCAAGATGTTGATGTTCAATCTTTTCATCTTGTGTTTGATCACATCCAGCTTACCTTGATTCATAGATCTTACATTCTATGCAATATTGTTTTTCATAGCACTTGGACTTCCCTTTCACCTCCAGTCAAATCCACAACTGAGCTTCCTTTCAGCTTTAGCCCAGCCACTTTACTCTTTCTGGAGCTATTTGTAATTCCTTCTGATCTGAGAGGCTCATCTTACAGTGTCCTATCTTTTAGCTTTTTATTGCTGTCCATGAGGTTTTCTTGGCAAGGATACTGAAGTGCATTGCCATTTCCTTCTCCAATGGAGTCCTGTAGCCCATTTTTCACTGTATGTCCAGGAACCCAAATAACATCTAGCATGGTCCTTGTTAACCCAAATGACAACTGAGGCACTATAGATTTTTGTAAATTATGTCTCATATTTTTGTGGGAGGAAGATACTCCTTGTTTGGATCCTCTGATGAGATCTATTCAGTATAGTTGAACATCTGGCATAGCTCTCATCTTCTTTGGAACTCACAAACCCCCAATCATAGCAAGGTGGTACCTCAGTGTGTGTGTGTATGAAATTACTTTAACTGGTTTTATATATACCATTTATTAAACAATAATTTATTTACCAGCTACCTCTTGTGGGGGAGGGGAAATTTACTGGAGAAAATGTCACTGTGTGTTTGAGAATAACACATTGAGATGTTACTGCAACCCATGGTGTCCAAAGGATCTGATTCTGAATTTGAGATGTCAGCTTTTTTAGGTAGGTCAGTCAAGAAACCAACTCAAGTTTAACCAGAATTATACTTTTAAAATCTTGAAAGCATGATTGTGTTTTCCATTCCCTCCTTTTTATCTCTCCTCATTTCCTGGGTTTAATGCATTTTTTAAATCATTGTTGCTTCATAGTTTCTCCACTGGTTTCAGAAATCATGTTAAGAAATATTTACAAATGATTTGTAAAAAAACAACAACAACATGATAGAGGTTCAATCCAAAATATCAACAGTGAATAAAGGTTGACCAGAACCAGTGAGATACAGATACTTTACTGGCCAAGCATGATTATATATGCAAGGAATTTGACTCTTGTACAGCAGCTCTCAGAACATTTACAAGACAACAGTAAATGAAATAAAAACAGAACAATAAATGAAGTTAGATATTCAACAGTGCCTTCCAATGTCCAGGAGTACTTTTTTGGAATACATAGTCCACAAAGAATTGCAGAGAATTATGGAATTGTAATAAAGTATGAGAGCTTGCTTCACCAAGGCTGCCATCTGCAGTGCCGTCTTGAGGTCATCAGGATACAAAAGAGATGCTGACTTTGGGAGCTGAAACTGTCTTAGATCATCAAGAGTTCTAGGAAACAATAACCACCCATCCAATGAAAGGAGACTTGCAGTGCCATGAAACTGTCTTCTATTCCTTTTATATATAAATATAAACTTTAGTATATATGTATAACAAAAGTAGCACTTACATCATACTACTCCTGTACTAGCTTTGCTAATCCTTGCCACCACCTCTGGACATTGTAACCCTTTGTTTTTACCTGCTAAATGCAGCACATGAATATTGTAAATGCTCTGCCCTCCCAATTGGATGTTCATTTTTCTTCATCTTCCAGTTATGCCTTTTATCCCTTCAACACAACCAAAGTTGCAGAATTGCCAGATATACAGAGAAGATTGGTTATCCTGCCAATCTGTCTGTAGGGATATTCTTATTGTTATCTTATGTTTCTTTAAAAAAAAAAGTTACTTTGTAATCATTGCAAAAGTTCTTTAGTTGAGTAAAATACGGACAATCTTTTCATTAACATGTTGCAGAGAACAATTTATTGCACAAAATAAAAATTTTCCCAACAAAATTGAAGATATGTCCATTTATTTCCTAATATATATACATATATTTGTATGACTCTCTTTCTAACTCGTATTCAGGGTGTAGTTTGTTCTGTGAGTTTTCTTATAAATTGTTGTGGATTTACTGCATTACTTATTCTATTCTATGTATTCTTAAAGGCCTCTATAGGCTTACATTGTTTCTTATACTATGAATCTTGTTTTAGGTATGTATGTGCAGACTCTTCAGGCAGCCAAAAACAGCCTACAAGGGTTTGGTTTTGGAATAAAACAATGTAACAACCATTTTATTTGTTTGGACTCTCACCACAAATGCCATTGGTTTCTATGGATTTATTGTGCATTTTATTCTATTGGTATTCCACTAGATTTCTATGGGTTTCTTTAAAATTCTTTATTGCCTCTCCCCTTTTGAATTTCCCATCCCTGTGTAAATGATCTGGGTTTAACTCACCCAGTTCTTAGCTCTTCCCCTCACCATGGCAGGCAGAAGAGAGAATGGGATTGTTGTAAAAGCTAGAGGTGAAAGAAAATCCAAAGTGGTGAAACCTATTCTAGAACATGCTTTAGGCAAGTGTTCCCACTTTTCCATGTTTTTTTTACCTCTTACAGTTTGGATTTCTGCTATGATTGCAATTTTAATTCTGTTAATTTGGTTAATGTCATTCTGAGATATTATGCAATGTGATCACTGGAACTGGAGATAGTAGTTGAGAGAGCAGTAGAACACCATTAGAATTGTTAATGGCCAATTATGTTAATAAGCACACAGAAGACAGTTTTATTTTGATGTACAAGACTCTTGAGGGAAACAAAACTGATATTCATAAACATTTGGAATACGAACCTCTTCAACTGTGCAGATTGTTATTTCACAACCTAAAATTTAGGGGAACAGCATTACCTAATAGCGAGATATTTAACATTCTTAAAAGCAAAGAACAGAAGAAAAAATTCTGGAGAATATTATTAGGCCACTTATAAAATGAATGTTTAACAGAAAAGAACATTTCCCTCTTTTCTGAAGCAAACTGGTATTTATTTTAGAATCTCCAACTTTACATCTCAGACTTGGATTTATAACTTTTCTGCTTGGAAGAGAATTTAGTCAAATGATTACATAAGGTAGTGTTCTGATATAATGGAATAAGAAGATAGGCTATTTTGTGAAAGAATAACAATAACAAAAAACTATAGTATTTTTCAGAAATTTGGATTCCAGATAGTAGATTTAAATGTAATATAAAGAAGAATCAAATCGTAGATAATGAACAATGATTTAATTATATTTTTAGATGTTGGTACCTTTTCCACATATAATGAATAAAAGACAGCTATAATTTGCAGAAATTTAGACCAAACCTTCATGCACGTACAAAATTTTTGAAATGAAATAAATTGAGTGAGTGAACTAAGCATTAATAGATAAATTAACATCAGCAAAGCCAGTGCATGATCTGGATATGAGTAAAAATATTTTTAACATTTCTAAATGTCTTTTTATTTGTTTTAAATGTTTAAATATTATTTCTGGAAATGTGGGTACATGGTGTTCCACCTTGTTCAAAAAATGCTGAGATGTCGGAGTTCAAAGTTGTGATACTTTGCATCTCATTTTCTGTCCAAATTTGACTGAAGGCGAAAGGAGAGGGGGACGGCAGAGGATGAGGTGGTTAGATAGCATTGGAGATGCAATAGGCCTGGATCTGGGCGGACTCTGGGAGGCACTGCAGGACAGGGAGGTCTGGCATGCTGCAGTCCATGGGGTAGCAAAGAGTTGGACACAAGTGAGTGACCGAACAACAACTAGATGGAAGGCTGCTTTTTCAAACTGAGCGTCACTTTCCCTCTGATTGTTAGAAAAGAAGATTTATTGATGTATTCTGCTAATGTACAATTTTTATTGGTTAAAAACATTTCACAGGGGATAATCATCTGTAATACCACTAAGCAAATATTAAAATAGCAATTATAAGTAAAGCTCTATCTTTCTTCTTTTAATAATATATCATTATTATTAAAAGAAATTAAAATAATATACAATTATTATTAAACCTGCACTGAAATAATGATTCTGGATTGGATTGTTTAGAAACTAGTATTTATTTATTAGTTTAAAGATTTTATGTGCTGATTTTTTTACCCTAAACGCTGCTAGGGCTAATGAGAAAAGAAAAATTCTGTC
>JANHZU010002680.1:103181-120658 GCA_032468055.1 Acrochordus granulatus | reverse complement strand
CGGACAGCAGCTGACTACCAGCAGCCGAGGCCGGAAGCTGCTGGAAAGCATATCCGCAAGTGCTGGTTAGTTTGGAAGCAGATTGGTAAGTGCTGGTTTGTTTGCTCTATTTCTGCTTTATATCGTGTGTTAATCATGGTTACTTATTTCCAATGTTAGGGACAATCATTTCTACCTCAAATTCCTTTGAAAATGATTTTTTGGTGAATATTTTTGGGGGCGTGGGACGGATTATCCGATTTTCCATTGTTTCCTATGGGAAACCTCGTTTCGCTATACGAGAATTTCACGCTAAGAGCGTTCTTCCAGAACGGATTAATCTTGTCTTGTGAGGCACCACTGTATATCCATCTCCTTAAATAGTCTTTTTCTTTATTCCTGCTTGTGTTGGCTGATATCCTTCACGTACAGTGTTCTATCATTTTTAAGAACAGTACTAGTCGAGATGGGCCTGTTGGAAAGAGTATGGAAACTATTTTTGTACAACGGAAAATGATTGTGTGAAAAGTTCAGTCGCTGATCTGTAAGCTTTGTCTTGCCAACTCAGCTAGTGACTTTTTCAAGACAGGGAGGGAGGAAAGGAGATGTTAAAAGTTGTTAAAGAGTTTGACTGTCCATCAAGTTCAAGAAAGCAAACGCTCATGGGAAAAAAGTTTGCCTCCATCAAGGAATGCAATTGCTTATAAGCACAAAAGCATAAATATAAAGAAAGGAAACCAGCCATGTTAAAAGACAGTTCTGACATTTTTCTTAGAAGAATATGCTGGCAGTACTTGATTACTTCTAGGGACAATGGCATCTAGGACAGAAACATTGTTCAGAGAATGTCAAGATCTCAGTTTTTCTGTTTGCTACATAGCATGGCCAGACAAGGACCCCCCCCTTTGCCAATTAATTTTGCCAATCCTCTTGTTGCCCCGCAAACCTCAATGATTAGAGATCACAAACTTATTCATTTTAGAAAAATGAAAAATTTTTGCAAAGGCAAGTCAATGTTTATTCTTCCCAGATCTGCCAGAAAGAGGCAAAATTTGCCAGTGTGATATTTCTCTAGCCTGCAACTTTATCAAGCTACCAATGAGAGAGGAATTACAGGAGAAGTTAAGCTTGCCAATGATCAAAGAGAGCAAAGTAAGGGCAAATCAACAATCATTCTTCAATGTCATACCAGGCTGATATCGCAGAATAGTACATTGAAAAGCAAAGCTATTTGAGTATTTTTGAATGTTTTAAATTTGGAGCAGGAGACTTTGTACATTAAATTGGCAGCACTGGACAATTTGGAAAGTTCTGTTTTGTCCTTTCCTCATCTCTGCTATCTTTGCCTTACGGAGGTGCAGAAGGGGAAATGTTTCAAAATTTATTGCAGTCAAACTCTTGGAAGTATCCAGCTAAAACTAGGCAGTTAATGTTCTGTAAAAAGTCTACCATCCATGCTATTTTCATTTGATTCTGCCAAAATTGGAAGCAGTTGCAGGTGTTTTGATGCATCCCTTAAAGGCTGAAGATGATTTTACAAAATGTGAACCTTGAAACACCTTTAACTGAGCCAGTTTGTTTTCAGTTCAAACATCTATCCTTAGAAACGTGATCTGAATCATGTCTTTGAATCTTGCACATCTAGTCTGATCTTGCACATCTAGTTTAGATTAAGACAGGTCTGATTTGCACAGACCTGCAAGTGTGTTTTGGTTTTGGTTCCCTGTGGAAGTTCTGTTCAAATATACCTCTCGGTTTTCACTAGATGGCAGTATATTATGCCTTGGTCTTGGATTATATTACTGTACTGAAATGAATTTGAGCTATTTTATATGCCCTTGCCTCTCTTTCAAGAGATTGACCACTTAATATGCGTTGGACAGAAGGCTATATGCCCTGAGGAAAGAGTAGATAGACATGGAAAACAGCATTCCTTGGCTTATGCCCTTGACATAAAAACTTCCAGAATTCTGTGCACTGAAATCCCAACACATCTTGGAAACATAAGACTGAGGAAAGATGGCATGAAAATCATGTCAATATTTATATTAATGGCTATGGGCTCCCATCAGTTAGTATTCAAATTGTTACACCTTGGTGTTTTTGAAAGATGTTCGGTTAGGGCCACTGTAGTCAGGTACTCATTCGTTACATGGTCTTCTAATTGCCAAGTTATTGTTCAAGTAGATAATAGTCGAGCAAATTATTAAGTCATATCCATCTCATAATTTTTTACAAAACATAAAGTTTCAAAGAGATCAGACTTCAGATTTTAGGGTTACGATGTGTGGCAGAAGAGAACAACAGTGATACATCTCTTCATTGCCTCTCCTCTCTGATTGGCCAACCATACAGTAATTATACGAGCAACTACAGAATAAAAAAGTTTTTGTTTTGCTTGTTTTATTCCATTTTTACACAAAGATGGTATCCAGAGCAGTTTAAAAAAGAACAAAACAATTCCAGAAATTAATCAACAAGTTATTATAGTATATATTTCAATGGCCAAGGTTGCAGAATACATTCCCCTATGGATATTTTCCCAAAAGAGCACCTTATAAATGTCTTGGTTATCAATTTCCATAATCCTTCAGCTGGTGTGAGCTACTTTGAATGCCTTTTTCTTAATAACCTAAAATAAGAACATAACTTGAATAACAAGCATTATAGGGTTTTTATAGTAGATCATACTCAATTAATCAGTCATGGTAGAATCCTTAGTTCACTTTCTTCCTCTCCCTTAAAAAAACTTTTTTCAACACATGCACACATATACTGTAGGAAATTGGTTGACTACCATGAACAAATTATTGGTGCTCGATTGTGTCTGAGTGTTTAAGAAATATGAGTAAATGTGTAATAATAATAATCTCTTTTCAAGGCACTTGGACCTAAGAATGCCCCTGCTGGTGGCAGTTTGTTCACTAATTCTACCTTTATAAAGAATGTCTTGTTATAAAAAGATAAGCAGAGGGTGGAAAGGAGATGGGATCTAGATTCAAAAGGAATTCTAAAAATATACACAGAGCCCTTCATTTTATGCTGAGAATGGGAGACTACCATAGACATAGGGCTTTGGGTTACAATTACACTCTAGTAAGAACAATGAGATACCTTCATATGATAGGAACTTAGAATCAAGAGGTGATATTTAAAGTTTATTACCCATCTCCCCCTATTCCCCACCCCAAAGAGATGATTTGGGACTTTCTTCTAAAAGGTTCTTTTAACCTTTGAGGATCCAGCCATGTGGAATGTAATGTCTCTCAGCAGGTCATTGTTGACATAACTGAGGAATATATAATTTTATACCCTAGTCTTCCTTTTTCTAGTAGTTTTCTTGGCCCTGCGGTCTATCAGACTGCAAAATCTCTCTATATATACAAGAATAAGATATTATATACAATTACTAATACATAATCAGTTGCATATTCTACTACATATAGTAACATATATTTTACTAGCGATTTCTTTTCATGTTTTATTATTTTATTTTCCAACAGCATGAAGTAATCAGAATAAATATGCTGTAAGAAACAGACTCTTAAATTAATCAAATGGCTTCTCCTCCTACAGCTTGAGGAAGTGGTTTCTCAACCCAAGAGAACTCAAAGAAATTCTTCTTAAGTCATTTGTTTTTCAGCTATTGATTTCTATTACATGGAATCCTTTACAACCTTCCTAAGGCTCAGAGGCTTTGAGAAGAAGTGAGATTCTTTTAAACTTAATAACCTTCCTATAGTAAATCTACCTAGGAAGAAGATACACGTAAAATGTGCATGTCAATAGTAGATAATTATATACTAGTGCATATAGGGAGTAATCAAGTGTTGAACTTTATGTACACAAGAACTGTGAAATATTCTAAAGATAAAGTAAAGGTTTCCCCTTTCAGGCATGTCCAACTCTAAGGGGTAGTACTCATCTCTGTTTTGTAGCTGAAGATCCAGTGTTGTCCAAAGATGCTTCTGTGGTCATGTGGCTAGCATGACTATACATCGAGGCACACAGAGTGCTGTTACCTTCCCACCAATTTAGGCAGTATCGATCTACTTGCATTTTGCCTGCTTTTGAGCTGCTAGGTTTGCAGGAGCTGGAGTAAGTAATGGGAGCTCACCCTGTTATGCAGCGCTTGGGTTCCAAACTCAGGCAGCCAACCTTCTGGTGACAAGCTCAGCATCTTAACCATTAGGCCACCACACCCTGTTGTGAAATATTTTAGTCCTATACAAAAACAAAAAAAACACCTTGTGTTATAGAGGATGAGTTTGAGAACTCAGCTAGGAACCCCAGTCTTTCCCCCAACAGGCCAACTATTCCCCAGAGGCAATACTTGTCTTTTTTCCATTTCTCTTACTGTTCCTCTCCTCCCATTTTTGTCTCTCCACTATCCTAGTTTCTGTTGTCTAGATTCTCAGTTTCCTTGGAATTAGGATGAGACCTTATAAAAAGGCTTTCAGTTGGTCAAACTATTTTCTGCAGAGCAGATGAAACATTCCACTTAACAGTCCATTTAAAATTAGTATGGTAAGCACAGTCTCTCAAAGAGTTTTCCTTTCACAATAAACTCTACCTCCTCAAAAGATGGCAATGTTAAATTTGCTGTCATAAGTGTGTCAATGAAAGGTCATTTCCATATTGGTGATCTGTAGCTCATTCTAGAGTCATCTAACCATTTTTGTACCGTAAAAGTAATGTGGATAGACTTTATGTCACTTCAGTGATGACTGGGTGATTCTATGAAATGCTGTAAGTTTTCTGCAAACGGAGAGGTTTCTGTCCTTGTTTTTCTGCACTTGTTACTCGTATAGGATAGGTGTGGATTTTGCTGACTGATTTGTATTTCCTCACTTCAAATGTTGCCTTTAAATTTTCAGGCTTAGGTAGATTTACCCTTCTGGGGATACAGCAATTCATTCAAAGAATATCTTTTAATGCTACCAGTACCTACTGTTGCTAGGAAATAAAAAAAATTAAACATGATGTGAAAATGTTTGACAAAGGTAAAACATGATAATTTCCCTCCCCCCAAAGATGAGGTTATTGCAAGATAAAACTTTATCTGAATTTGGATTCAGATATGGATTTTTGTGTGTCAGAATAAATAATTTCTGAAGCACATGAAATAAAAAATATAGTAAAAAATAGTTCCCTGAGATGATTATGCTCAGGATTTTTCGTAAGGCATATATTTAAAATCCATCATTGTTCTGTCGTAGGAAAACTGGAATCAGCTCCTTTAATGTTGAATAGCTCTACTGATTCCAACAATTGAGTGAAAAGAGAGAAGAAGGGGGGGAGGATGAACTGAAAACTGCTTTATATTTTTCCTGTGAGATCACTGTGTCAGCAAGATGGAGAGGAAATGAAGGGCCAGACAAAGTCTCTACCATGGGAATCTTATCACTTAGCTCATAGACGGATTGGACTCTCCCTCCCTCATGGTTCCACCCCCAAGGATAGTAACTCTGCTGGCAGAACAAATGCCTCTGTTCTTACTAACACGCTCTCTTTGCCTTTAAGTAATGTGCAGGAGGGGAAGAAAAACAGGATCAATGGCAATAGAATTGCACTCTAATTCCCAGATTTGGAGAGAGTGAATGTCTCCATGTATCGAATGCAGAAAAAATGGTATATCCAGCATTGTCTATTGAACTATAGCACTTTCAAACAGTCCTAGCAGAAATCACCCTCTGTACCCAGGGACCCCAAGCTCCTCCTCCACAGCTCTACTAAGTGAAGAACTGAAAACTTCTCTGCCTGGGTGAGAGAAGACAGCAGCAACAGCAGCTGAGAAACTTTGTCTGAAAGACGCAAAATAACTTGAGAGTTCTGGAATCTGGACTCACATTATTCAGCCTAAGAAATTCAGAAGTTGTTCTTTTTTACCTTGTTTCCTGATAACCCAGCAGTTCAAAAACATGTTAAAATGCAAGTAAATGAAAAAAGGTAAAGGTTTCCCCTTTCACTTATCTCTGACTCTGTGGGGTGGTGCTCATCTTCATTTCATAGCCAAAGAGCCAGCATTGCCCAAAGATATTTCTGTGGTCATGTGGGTGGCATGGCTATATGCTGAGGCACACAGAATACTGTTATCTTCTCACCAAAGGGCTGGGGTGAATAATGGGAGCTCACCCTTTAACACGGTGCCTGAGTCTTGAACTCAGGCTGCCAACCTTCCAGCCAACAAGGCTAGAGTCTTAACTGCTTGGCTACCACACTCCCAAGTAGATAAATAGGTACTGTCTAATTCGGTGGGAAAGGTAACAGTGTTCCATGTTCCTTGGCATATAGTCATGCCAGCCACATGACCACAGAAGTCTTCAGACAAAGCTGGCTCCCTTGGCTATGAATTAGAGATGAGCCCCACCCCTAGAGTTGGAAATGATTGGACAGGGAAAACCTTTACCTTTACCGTTTTTTGCCTTGTTATCCCCCATTCCAAAAATGGAAAGAAACTTAGATAAATGTGCAATTCTATTCCCATATAAATCCCAACTTTATGTGAAGCCATCATGCCAAGGTGCATCAAAGGCTTAAAAAGAGGTCATTTGGTTGAATCAGATGTAAAGCCCTTCTAGGTAGACATCCCATCTTCTGTTCCAGTTGCATCTAGCATACTTTCCCAAGCCACTCAGCACCTTTAGATGTAATTCAACTGCTCCACATGGCCTATATTACTTCTCTTTGAGACCCATTTGGAGGGAAATTCCCATGGCAAGCTATTAATTCAAATAGTTCTGAAACTAATCAAAACTAAAATTAAAAATTGGAGTAAAAAATAATTGTAGCTGCTGTTTGCCAATTCTGTGGTTAAAATGACCTAAAGAGCTTGCTCAGCAACAGTTTTACCTGGCTGGCGGCTATGGAAAGATACTACCAACTTTTTGTCTGAAATATAAGATAAGGAATATATTTGTTTTTGAGAATGTTTTGCAGCCTCCCTACAAATTGCTCCACATACAAGCAAGTAGGTTGAAAAAGTTTAGAGAACAGAACAATACTTATATCCATGGGAGGGAGAGGAAGGAAGGAGAAAAAAAGAAAAAAAATATTTATATGCAAAAAAACAGTCAGTCCTATTGGATCAGGTAAGCAAAACACGATGAATTCAGAGCTATTTTTTATATATCTGTGTATTTTGACTTTCGAAAAGAATTTACAGTATACCTTATTTCAACTGATGTCCTTATTTGACATATGGGCATAATCCATCAAATTCTTCCAATGGAATTAACATGGTTTGGCATACATGACAGTAATATGAAGCAACCTTGATATTCAGAAGACCTCAAAAGACCCCACCCTTACTCACTTTCCTTTAGCATTTTGGTGAGTTAGCAATCCTTGGTTAGAGCTGACTCTGTCAGCAAAGTATGCTTGGATTTTCAAAAATCTTTTGAAAAAGTTCCTCATCAAAAGGATTTTAAGTATACTTTGTGGCCATGGAATAAGAGGATGTGTCCTTTTATGAACTAATAGGTTTTTTAAAGGAGAATATGAATAAATAGGCAATTTTCTCAATGGAGATCTATAGGCAGTTGTTCAACAACTATTCTATTTGAGAATAGCTCTGTAATTTGTTGTTATACAGTCGCTCAGTTGTGTCCATCAATCCCATGGACCACAGCACTTTGCTCTTAGTAGATTAAGATGTTGTAGCTGTAATGGCTAACTTATACCAAGTTCAGTTTCATAAGGACAAGGGTTTCACTAAATTCTTCTTTGGCAAGCGAAGGATTTCTTCTTCGGGAGAAATAATTAAATAAATCCTTCAAGATAGCAATTTTTGCTCTCTAGCATTTTTTCCTTGCTTTGACTAATGAAACAGGGAAGCCATCCTTGGAGATATAATTTTGCAATATCAGTCATTACAGCTGAGCATACTTCATTATATGGAAGTAATGTATCAAAAATCATGCAAGGGTAAGTTATACATTAAAGCAGCCTAACTTGTCAAAAAATGCATCCCAGAGTCTTCCAAAAGACTTATGGATGCATGTAAAGAAATGCAGGAGGGGAGGTAGATGGTTAGCTTTATGGGGGAAGCAAAATATGCTTTCCTTCATTTTTTTTTTTTTGTAATTGTAACATCTGGGTAGGAACAGAGGTGGAGGGAAAGTGGTTTCTTTTCTCCTGGGAATATTGAACATTCCTCCCAAATGGCCAGCTTTAACACTGCAGCACCTGATCCATGAAGAGGTTGTGATGGTGTTCTATCCAGTGAAATGAGTATAATCTACTACACCAGGTAGAAGCATGCATGCTCTCACAGACATGTATGTGAGGAACAGGTTCTGGCTAATAGTACAACCATCTGTCAAAATTTGTTTCCTTTCTTCCTCCCTTAAAAACAATGATTAGTGAATATTTTCCTCCTACCAAGAAACCCACCAATCTGATTTTTAGTCAAGAGCACATGCATAATGCACAGAGCAAGAGCAGACAACTTACTTTTTCTGGATCACATGATTCTGATCCATTTTTGTAGTACTGTATGGTGAAATAGTCACAATTTCCAGCAGACCATTTCAACAGTATAGCCTCGGAGGCCAAAAGTACCCCCAAACCTAAATGCTCTTTTCCACTTCTTCAAGACTCTACTTTGGTGGCTAAACAAGGCTCTCATGTACCTCAAACAACCAGAAGAGGAAGGAGATAAGGATTTTTTTTAAAAGTCAGAAGGCAACCATGGCTCTATAAAACCATTGAACCCCTTCATATGCATTGTGTGACATACATTAAAAAGATGAGGCTTCAATCACCCATCACAGCCATTGTCTTGATTTTCATGATACTCCTCCTCACTTGCAGACATCTCTGATGGGAGAATTAGTAATTTTAGGAGTCCTTGCTCTCACTGTTTCAGCATTGATTTAAAGAGGCAAGTGAGTTCCAGCATTTGTCTGTGTTGAAATAGTCTGCTACAATGCCTCTAAACAAATGGGGGAGGAAACAGCCTTTCAATATTTTCCTTGAGGTTTCATGATATTCTTTGGCCAACCAATTGTCTTTCTTGTCTCCATTTTTATGACCAGCCTTTTGTCAACCATATGAGATGAGGCCACCATGAATTAGCCAGTACTCTAGGTTGAACTTTTGATAGCAATTGACTTAATCAAGAATGGAGGCCTCCTTGAATGACCATCATTCTTTCCTTCTTTTGCTTTGGCTGCTCACAGCAATAGTCAGTAGCCTGTTATTGCTCTGAGTAATGTGGTGTTAAGAAGCCAATACTGTAGTTTAATTATACTTAAGCCTCTATTCTCTGTGTTGAATGAGGCTCCACCATATTTCCTTTGTTTTGGAAAAGGTAAAAACTGAGAATCAAGAAAGGTGATTTCAGATGTCACATTAAATTATAAAGTCCAAGCTTTCTCCTGCCCCATGCACTACTTCAAAATATAAAAAAAATAAACTTGCAATTTCTAGTCTTATAAATGGAGAGTCTCTAAATAAATATGTATGCTGGTGCCAGTGGGCTTTAAAACTATAAATATAAGGACAATCCAATATTTTAACCTGATTTTACCTTATTTAAACAGAGTACAAATTGGCAGGCATTCTTTAAATTTAGAGCTTACCATTTTTTGGACCATCATTGAAGTCATGCCAGCCTTTCCATTATAAAGCAGTCACCCTCTCTCACTTTCAAGGAATTGTGAGCCATTCTGCTTGTTTGTTTTTCATTTTGCTTCAGAATGAAAAGTTGACAGAGGAATATCTCAGGTAAGATTTTGAGTGAATGAGTAAGAGAATAAGCAAGATTCTGGTATTACTTTTAAAAGTAGGGAGCCAACTAGTCAAAACATTCTCTAAACTATAAGATCAACTTGTACATGTAATTACACCACCAACCTTTTCCTATCCTTTATTTGGCAGGACACTCATGCCTTAAAGGTCTACAGAAAACCATAACTCAGTAAGCAGAGTTTTCCTGGAATAGAGCCATACCTATTGAATTGCTGCCTATGCGGCATGGAATCCTTCCATTAAAAAAGTAAGACAACCCCATGGGCTTTGCTGTAGAAAGATTGTTGTGTCCTTTAGTCACAAAAATAGTAAAATTAAATATGCACAAGCCCCTTTAATTTCAGCTTGAGGAAACCTTAGTAATTATGATCCTGCTTAAGTGGCAGAATACATTTCTACATATGCTGATGATAGTTTCAGCAAGATAGATATGCACTATCTTAATTTGGGCTTCAGACTTAAGCTGTTCACTATTGTACCAGAACCTTTCATCTTTTCACACAAAAAGATTGTCTTCCTAAATTGTCTTTCTTGCCATTCCTGGCCCCTTATTATTGCCTTTATGTCAATATCAAAAACCTGGAGCTCTCCAGTCAAATCAGTACCAAGCAACTTGGCCATTGTTTGGTCAACAGCAGTTCCCATTTCATTACTACTTCTCCTGTGACTATCCTAAGTGAGTTAAGTAGAGGATAGTTTTTCCTTGCTTTTATTCTCATGACTGAGAGAAATAGTAAGGGGCCAATCTGTGCAGCTTCTTCTGAGGTCAGAAGTGGGAATAGCTGGATATTTTTAGCTGGAAATATTATCTAAAAACAGCAATTGTATGTGCACACATATATACATGTATATGTAATATACAGACACATAAATTCACATATATGCACATATAAGTACATGCATACAGTGACAGGCAGTGGTTGTAATGATTTTGGAGTTATATTCTATTGTAGTGTTTCTAAATCTTGGCAAGTTTAAGAGGTATGAACTTCAACTCCCAGAATTCTCTAGATAGCCATGCTGGCTGAGGAATTCTAGGAGCTGAAGTCCATTCTTCTTAAAATGGCCAAGGTTGAGAAACATTGTTCTATAGCATAAATAATTTACTATTTCTAAGATAATCTGTTACTGGTTTCTCTGAAGACTCACATTATCACGACTTGCTTTGTGAAAAAATCTCCTTCCACTCACACCATCAAGAAGCACTGAATTCCATAAAAAGCAAACCTTCTAATGTAGTTTGCACCACAAATGTTGTTCTGTATAACTATCAAGTATGAAATGAAGCAAAGCACCTATACTCCCTCCCCCTTTTCTATGATTTCTTTCAAACCTGATTATTTTTCAGATGAAGTACATTTCTCTGAGCTAATGTAAGAACACATGACAATGACTACCAAAAAAGGAAGTAGAAGGGCTACCCTTGTTAAACACATATGAAACAGAGAATAGTTAATGGTTTTGTGGCAATTGACATTGGTTGTGCAGAGAATGTACTGGAAATACTGAATATATTATCTCACAATTTAAGAATCATGGAAGCATAATATTAAAACAGGATGTATATAAAGGATATTTACATCCCTCCTCCTGCCATAGGATGGATCACAAGTTTCTAATGAAACAGCTGTATGATTTCCTTGCAATTAGATTCTTTTTGTGATATCTGACTACACTGATGGAGCTGTGGTGCTGACTGTATGGTCTGTGATAATCTAGTGTCATAGAAGATCCAGAGCTCAGGGCAATAACATTAGTGATATAGGATTCATCCCTTAATTGTTTAACCAGCTCTGTAACTCATAAAAATGGCATTCCTTGAACAGATTATGGGCTAATGCCAGACCTGTATTGTTAATTTTAAATAGGATAAATAATCATTTTGCTTTGTTTTGCCTTTTTTTCATCTCTAGATATTTTCCACCATACAAAGTTATGGTGGAAACAGTTATTCTTTCTCAGCCCAACTCACCTCAAAGGGTTGTTGTTGTGGAGAAAATAAAGAAAGGAAGGTGTATTAGATACATTTGCTGTCTTGAATTATTTGTAAAAATAATAAAGGTGGGATACAGATAAATTAAAAAATGGCATATTTCTTGAATGATAAGGTATAGCTTTGTTTTAACTAAAAGTGAAATTGACTTTCTATAACAGAAAGGTACATCAAAACCAAAACTCAGTCTACAACTAGTGTGCAAATAGTTGTAGACATCATTCAATTAAAATGATGTAAATCAGGTGGAAGCTTTACTATTATTAGGAGCGGAACTAAACAACTCGGCTTTCTGTTAGTAATAGTATGTGCGTATGTAATAAAAGGAAAGATGGCCCTTTTTATGCCTGCCCCTTTCATCAAAAAAATAGGAGGTCAAGTATTATTTTCTGTGTAGAGCCTAGTTTTTGGTATGTGCAACACTTTTTAAAAAAAGATATTCCATTAATTTCTCATGACTGTATTTTGAACTGTCATAATCTCTATGATGCATATCTGGTATTGGGGATTTTCAATTTTTTATATTTTAAGCCATCCCAAAGATCCTGCCAGTAAATTAATAAAATAAGGCAATAATTCTATAGCATCTAAAACGGGATCAAAGCATTGATTTGTTGTTGTGTTCCAACACTAAAACACATTGTATGGAGCTTGGATTGCTATGCCTAAAGATGAATGGCAACAAAACTTCACCATTAGCAAAGAACAGGGAAGTATTACAATCTCTTTTACATGTATGCGCACATGTGCAATGGTATGTAGGAAAAACCTTAGGAAATGGGGCAAAGAGATGCTCCCTAGGGAACTGTCAGATAAGAGACAGCATAGCCCACAGCTGGATAGTGGGTCAGGCAAGAAACTCAAAAGGGATCCTCCTAGTTTCTCAGGTGGGAGAACTGGACTTTCAGACTCACAAGATTCTGTTAATGTAGCTTTACAATAAGTAAAATTAGCTTATCTGGCCATGTTTCTCATCTGATCTACCTGGTAAAACTGACAACATGTGGCAACTTCCCACTTTAACTTCCAGAAAAAACACTTTAAGCAGTTGGAATGTTGGTAAGATCACTCCTTTCTGATAATGTTAAGCTACCAAAATACCATTAGGAATTTTAGAGTATCATGATAGAAAATACTTTTGAAAGTTAATTGTAACTTTTTGGTGTCATCTATAGGCATAAGGAAAATAAGTCACATAAGTTTGTTGGAGCATGTATCAGCATATGACTTACCTATTGTCTCTGAAAATTCCTTTTTTAATTTGTTTCACAAGAAATCATCTTATTTAATAAAATACAAGGTTTTTTTTAAAAATAAAGTGTTGGGTCTAGAAATTTGCAGACAAGAATGAATGTGCACGGATTATAAATTTTGAGTAGAATGTCACGATTCCAAAGCAACAGTTTAAAAATGAAAGTACATTTTGAAGGACTGAAGTAAAATATTTTGTTTGAACTACACCTGAACTGAAATTAATCCTATATTCAGAAATTTTTAGAGGAAAGAACACAAATAAAAGCACTTAGAGTACTTTTACTGAGAATAGAAAGACATAGTCAAGCTATAATCTACATTTTTCATAGTTTATTGCATTTAAAGTGATTCATGGTGGATTTCATTTAATTGCAATAAGAAGCATTATTCCTATGCTGATTTTGTGTAGTATCTTCTGGCCAAATCTGATTGACTACATATTTTGGAACTGATTGTCAACTTGTTTTTGAACTTGTTTTGATCCTATGGGAACAAGAATAAGAACTTTTAATTGGTATTGTATGCATAAAGTCCAAGGAAGGGAAATAGCACCCTTCAAGTCCCAAAGCTCATTTTTTTTAGACTTCCATTTCAATGGTTTCCTGGAATTTGTATGCCATCTGGAGGCAATCAATATTGAGATGAACAGTATATATATTTAATAAATAAATAAAACTATCTGCTAAGAAAATAAGCCAAATACTATTACCAATGCCTGGGCTGCACTCCTGCAGTTATTGGTCTATAGTCTTCTCAGGGCATATTTCTTCTCAGATTTTGGCAAGCTTTTCCTTAGTTTTTTAAATTAGCCTCCTGTGTCAAATACATTCAGGCTTCTGCAGCTTCTGTGAATAGTTACCCTTTGGAACTTCTGGCTTAGGTTTAGTTTCTAGGAAGAGACAGCAGGGTCCCAGCCTATATGAGACCACCACCTTCTCCCTCAGCAGACCTTCTGTTTGATCTGATTAGTAGGAACATTCTGTGGCTAAAAGATGAATGCACCGTAAATTAAACTCAGTTCTATGGAATTACATGGACTTGAGTACATCATTTTCTTGGCAACACTGCTGAACAGTATGGAACTGCTTTGCTGTTGTTTTCTTTTGCTTTTTTTTAACTTCCCAGTTTAGTACTGGTATTCTCAGGTGATTTCTCAATCACATAAGAAAGACACTCAGTCCTGCTTAATTTTCAAATCCAGAAAATCCTTTCCTGTAAAAAGGAAATCAACTCTGCATCTACTTAGGGGTCTTTAATCTTTTCTTACATTATGAGTTTCTTTAAAATTGCGTTCTCAAACATACAAGCCAATCTACCAGAGGATGATGAAGAACAAATTCAGTATTATTCTTGCTTATGGTGGGAGAATTCTGAGAACTGAAGTCCACACATCTTCAAGTTGCCAAGCTTGAGAAACTAGAGTTATCAGCATACTAATAACACTGGGCTTCAAATGTCTTCCTCCAATATTTTCACATACTTAGGGACAAGACAGAACCCTGTGTGACACTCTAAGCCTACAACCATGGTGTCAGACAATAGTCTCCCAGGACCACTGTTTGGACACTGCTTGAGAGGAAGTATTGGAACACTGTTGAGCAATGCTCTCAAAGATGCATCTTATATCAAAAGCTATGGAGAAGTTTGGGGGGACTCACATGGCTATATTCTCCCATCAGGTCACCCAGCAGTTTTCTGAACTGTTCCTCAGATATGTAATTGATATAAACATGGTAGAGTGGCCTTCAAGGGATTCTCCAGGTGTGATATACTTTCTGATGAAGGAGCAATAAATATTAATAGTAATTTCTTTTTTTAAGTTTCTCTGGCAGGTTCCTCAGTTTTCTATATTATTCTTTCTTTTTCTTCTTTTTCTCCTTTTCTTTCATATCCTTCCTCTAAGCTGCCAGTGAAACTTCTGACAGGATCCTAGTTGAAACTATTTTATTTGGCTATTTCTTGATATTAGAGAACTCTCAACTTGCAGGAAGATGGTGGCATTTGACATACCTGATGGTGAAATGGAAAGCTGTTGAATCAAGCCTCAATTCTGAAAAGGAGGTGGAGAATGGGACCGAAAACATATGTACAAGTGTAGTATAGTGTTAGCATTTCTCTTTTTGAAAAATAAAACCTCTTCCCCCATTCATTAAGTTCTGTTGTTTTCAGTGACATATTTAAAATGAGCCTTTATTGTAACTGGCAGTTGACAGCATCTTGAACTGATACTCAATATTATAATATTGTTTCTGCTCCTTTTGCATTTATTTATTTAGCAAATTTATAGGCTACCCAGCTCATATATACAATATGATTGTGAGCAGCTCATAATAATAATACAGAATAATACCAATAAAAGACACCCAGACTTAAGAACAACAAAAATAAAAATAGCAGCAGAGAAGACTCAACCAAGCCATGGCCTAGCTCAGTAACCTATCAGCCCTCAGGCTTGATGGCAAAGCTAGGTTTTTAATGTCTTGCGAAAGACAAGCAGTATATCTAATTTTTGGAGAGGGATGATGTTCCAGAAGGCTCTCCTCCTGAGTTCCAACAGATGGGACCATCTTGCAGATGGGACCTTTTGCTGTAACATCTTACGATTTGCAGTTAGTTCGCCCCATTTCCTCAAACCCCAAAACCAACATGTTTGAATGTGAAGATCTAAAAACACTAAGGGATTCTTTCTCTTATCTGCTAAGAATCTTATAGCAGCCCTGATAGCTACCTCTAAAGCCAGAGGATTACTTCCAGTGCCACATATATGATAGTGTCCACAAAATGAGATTTCTTTGATCCTTTCCTTCTTTTGTACCTCCACATCTGCTGCAGAGGAGTGCGCATGGGAGAGGGAAGAGACAAACAGGCACAAATTTTTCTAACAGAGAGACACTGCTGAATAAAACCCACACTTTTCTCCCCAGCTCTCCCTTCCCCAGACAGAACAAATTATTTTCACAATCGCCAGTCTTACAAATGGGTATCAGCAACCAGAAAATGCTTATCAGTTACACTGATAGCCAAATTAATTTAGCGTCTTGTGAGCTATCAACCACACCAGTTACATCCAATTTTGCTAGGATAAAGTTCTAACAACTTGCATATTTACCCTTATTAAATGGCCACATCCAATACTTGGAGTCTATTTGTGAAATCTCTTACTAGATAGTTTTGTCATTACTGTACGTTATAAGCAGAATTATTTATGACATTGTATTACTTACTTTTTTAAAGCTTGCACTGGACCAATGTTGTGCCACTTCTTTTGGCATTAAATTGAAAACAATCCAGTAAATATAAACAAAGCTTAAATAGATGGAATGTCCCCTCATGCAGTAATATAATATACGTGGATTTGTCTTAGTTAGTTTTTGAATCCTGGTGATTGCCTAGACTAGTCTCTGCAGTTTTCTTGGCAAGGATTTTCAGAAGTGCTTTGCTATTGCTTCTTTTTAGAGCTGAGAGAGAAGGATGGCCTAGGTTACCAGCAATAACTTAACCTCCTAGTTTCTAGCCTGGTGCCTTAATTACTACTGGATCTGTCATAAATTGCATTTCATTTTTTTTAAGTAGCTGTGAATGAAATGAGAATTTACTGGTTAGCAGTGAAGCTGTGAATCTCAAATAATGTATCTGCTAACTTTAAGCTAATAATACATTCTTAACATGAAATGGTAGTGAAGTTTCCAGGATTTTTATTTTTTTTTAAATGAGCATCCAAAAATAACTTGGATACTGTAGGAAAGAAGATAATGGAAATATGGACTCTTTCATGGACAATTTCTTTCTGTACTTTCATTTTTGGAAGGAGTATAACCACACATTTCAAGACACCATCAAATCATAGAGGATTAGGTGTTCTTACTGACACTGATGTAATACAGGCTTTCAAATGGAAGAAAAGTATGTTAGTGTTGCAATACAACCCAGAGTTCTACAGCCATTATTAAGACAATAACCTGTAAAAATATTCCAGTTATTTGTATGATTTAACAAAAGGACAACCACATTGTCCAAAGATGCCCATATCTGTCCTAATTAAAATAAAATGAACCAGGTCAACTGAATCCCTATAGTTTCTCTAAGAGGTATTTTTTATCTTCTGCTAGAAGTGGTAGAAGGATCTATTACAGTCGTTATATTTGTTATTAGACCTCCTTGGCTGCTCACATTTCTATAAAAGTCCATAGAAGTTCCTATTAATATCTTCCTTTAGATACTTAAATATCTGAAGCCATCAAAACGGAAGACCACCAGACACATAATTCAACATATAAGATTCATACATATTCCATAACCATCTTATCAATACATACATATAAGAATATGTACATATGGAAATGCACATGTACATTTATATATGCACATCTATATCTTATTAATATGTACCTATATAGTCACTGGAAATCAGCAGCATGAAAATTTAATAAATAAATATAATATGTACACATAAATGTACATATTACATTTATGTAATAAAATAATAAAATTAATAATA
>JANHZU010002680.1:83321-95966 GCA_032468055.1 Acrochordus granulatus | reverse complement strand
ATTGTATGCTAACCTGTCTGCAGACTTACCTTGCTGATTCCTAACAAACACCAAATCGGTTAAGAGAAGGAAGCAGTCACTTTCCTATCTGCAGATCATCAGAGTTGCTAACTTTCTATCTACAGAAAAGATAAACTGTCCTAATTCTTGAAGTGATGGCATTATGAAGTCTTTTTGCTTTTACTTTTTCTTTTCTGCTTGTCTTTTATCTGGTTTTATTGTATCTTACTCAATCTTCCTTGGCATACTTGCTCATCCTCCTGTTATAGGCTGCCTTGGGACAACATCTCAAGGGAGAAAATGAGAGATTATTCACTTCATCTGTTGAAACATTTAAGAACAACTGATGCCATTTTTTAAAAAAAGAAAAATATCAATATTCTAATAATATCTACGATAAATTGCTAAATTAACTGGTATTTTGGGCATGCCCCTTTTACTTTTTTTCAACTGGAATCAGATTAAACTGAAAATCAGACAGAGCCCGTTTAAAAAGACTGATGCAAAAATAATGAAAAATTAAATGTAAATCCATGGGGTATTAGGGTTCTAAGTGGGAGGCCAATAATAGTTGAATGTTACATTCTCCAATACATTCATAAGTTTATCCTGCTATAGTATTCATTTTGTAGCATTTATTTAAAATAGTCATATCTCAATTGGGCTGCAAAAATAGACAATCATTAAAGGTAAATGTTTCTTCTGCCAGTCATGGCCAGTTATAGGGGGCGGTGCTCATCTCCATTTCCAAAGATGCTTCTGTGGTCATGTAGCCAGCATGACTATAAGCTGAGGTGCATGGACACTGTTACCTTCCCATCAAGGTAATACCTACTTATCTACTTTCATTTTTACATGCTTTCAAACTGCTAGGTTAGCGGGAGCTGGGGCAAATAATGAGACTCATCCCATATGCAGCAGCTCCTGGGTCTTGAACTCGAGCAGCTGACCCTCTAGCCAACAAGACCAGCATCTTAACTGCTCACCACTGTGTGCCCTACACTATCATTAGATGGCTGCAAAAAGATAAAGACAATTATTTTGGTCATTTGGACAAGCTTAGTTTAAAAGAGCAAACATTTAAAATAATCAAATCACAATAATTTATCACCATCCAAAAGCTTAAATCACAATATCCACAATTTTGTGAGCTAAGAACGAATAAGAATTGAAGAGCAAAAACATCTGGACATTTGGTTGCTAAACCCTAATCTTAAAGGATGTTGATGATGATGATGATGCATACTGCAAGAGACTGAAAGCTGAAAAATAGATTCATAAGTACTGTACAAACAATTATTTGTAAGAAATGAATATGGGGTTCAAAATAATTTGCACTAAAATTTCTGCATGATAAATAAGAATCCCAATTAGGGCTATTAAATCTGAGCTGCAGAATTCCAGCAGACCACCAGGTTGCAGCTAAGTGTTCCATCTCCGTTTTGCTATCATCCAATGACTGTCCACATTTGATAATTCTGTTTTAATTTAATTTCTTGTTGTGTTACACTAACTGATGGTAATTGAAACATCTATTTTTTTTAAAAAGTATATGTTTCATATCACAAAGTGTGCCTTGCACACATAGAATGAAGAATTACTGTTTTCAGAATTGTTTTATTTTTGGTTTTGCCAGGAAAGGAGGATGTCTTCATTGATGGAAGAGAACATATGGTCTAAAGGAAGAATTTTATTTTTCTAATGATACTTTTTTTTTTACTATAGGATAAAACACCACATTCCCACTCAAGATATTCTGTCTTGGTGGATTGTCTATGTATATTCTCATTAATCCAGGTCATGTCTTATAGCAAAATTGCAAAAAAATGTTTGCAAACAAACAAAAAAGGCAACTGGTCTTTTATTTTTTGATGCTACAGAAAAACTTTTCAACTCCACTCTAGGAGTTGTCTTGGTGGATTATTAAATCATTTAGCAATTTTAGTACAAAAAAAATCATGGTGATATTACTAGTAATATTATTAGTTTTATGTTGATATAATTAACAATTTTACACTAGATGTTTGCTTAATTTAATCTGAATTTAGTTTAAAACCAAAGGCAGAATTAGAGAAATATGTTGTATTGATCCTATAAATCATTTGAAGAAATTATTGGTTGATGTCTCATGTATTTGTGTGCATGTTTTAAACAATTTAAAATGTTTAAATGATTGTTCACTATGCCATAGTGAAAGAAAAGAAAACATGCTTTTGAGTATTGGTTTTTGTGATTTATTATTGATTTCCATAACAGAAAAAAAAAAACCCAAATCTTAAATTATTCAAAATTGGTGCTAAAATATTCATTTTAAAAAAGCCAGTACTACAAAAAAAAATGTAATGAATCAGTGTGATTGCCCAATTCAGAGATTGAGAAATATGCATTAATTCACAATTATGGATTGGGCTGTCTAGATAGTCAACATTTCATTCTTTCTAAGTCTGGATAAAACATCATGTTCCTGATCAGAAATCTTGCATTACCTCAATACATTTATTTGGAGTTTCTAGGCAGACTTGGCAAGAATCTACTCATTTTTGTGGGATCTTTTTAGGTTGTGTTTTTAGTGGACAGCTTGCATCAGCATATGGCTGTCTGTCCCCTTTGATTCCTTAATTGCATATAACAACTGACCATCCTATTCTTCTGAATCACTGTAAAGAATTGGTAATATCTGTGCAGCTTCTTAAAATAGAAGATGATGAGGAACTGTTATACAGGATTCCTCAGTTCTCCATTTCTGCTCAAGGTTTCCTGTTCTAATATCTGCAGATGTTTAGGCCCTTAACTAGTGTTTTTCTCAAAATGTTTTATAAGGTATCTTCAGTTAAAGATACCAAAACTTTAACCTGTCATTTTCTATATTCAACAGGGTGAGATATGCCTTGCAGGTCATCTTTGATCTGTCTTCTAATACAAATTCTATTCTGTATATTTAAATGTCTTCATCAAATACCAAGGAATATTCCTCAAACAGAGTTTATTTTCTAAGGCTGATCTTGGATCCAATTCTTCATGGAAGAACAAATAGAAATGGCATCTAGGAAAATCTGGTATCAATTTCATGACCATATCTGTTTCTAGAGAAAAGGAATCTAGCCATCATCATCTATGATCTGATAACTGAAGGTTGATTAGAGATATTAACGATGGACCTGTCCTTGGAAACACCTTTGAAGCTACAACTCCCATTGGAAATGTTCTATATTTGTAAAATTTATTGTATATCTATATAGTATTGCAACCATGTGGCTGAAATAGTAGGGCTACATAAAGCTTATAAAGGAGGTACTTTGCAAAGCATTCAGCATTAACGAAATGGCTCTTCTTGAAGCATGAACAAAGTTGTGCTCCTGGAAGTTTTCTGCAAGCAATTGGAATGTTGTCCCCAGTTGTGTATATATCTGCACAGTCTTTTTGCCTCTCTGGTGGCCCCTATTAATGTCACTGGGCATGTGTTCACATGTGCAGAGAGCCAAGAAAAGTATATAAAGCAGCTGTGCTTCTTTCTGAAGATCAGATCTGCTTCTTTGTTTCATCATCTCAAGGAAGAGCACTTTTGCACAGACCTACAAAACAGTGAACAAATCAATGATGAAAATTCACAGCTTTTTAACAAATATTAACTTATTATCCAAACTAGTTATGGAGTAAGCTCATATCATTATTCTGCCTACCTTTCTCAGTTTATTGGGGTTTTTAAAAAGACACTTCTATGAATCAGTGGGATTTGTCAATAACTGGAAATAACTGGTATGTAAAATAGGGAAATATACATTTTATTAAAATGTTTCTGGGAAAGTATCTTCACAATCAAGAATGTCACAATGATTCCAGTGAAGCACCACAGCCTCAAATGCAATCTATAAACAGTTCTCTTATCCAGGGTTAGGAATAAGGTTAGGGTGAACTCGTCTGGTATGTGTATTCTGCTTTCATAGTCCTGCTTCGTAGCCCAACAATTCATGGTCAGTTATATCAAGGCAATGTAGCTTCTCTGAAAGGTGCAAATGTTTTGTGCGCACTATGCAAATGCAATGTTTGCATAATATAATTGTCTGAAAGCGTTAAGTGATATGATGATACGCTATAAAATACTGTGATTTATCTTTGCAAAAATAAGCCAAAAAAGACTTCAGAATGGTTTTTTAAAAGCTAATCTGATCAGCTGTTCTGCCATTACAAGAAATCTCTGTTTTAAGCCATGTGAACTCACAAAACAGAGCAAGATCGTTGGGTTTTTTTTTAGCTTGTATACAATATGGCAATAAAGAAACTGCATAACGGTTTCATTGTCACTTTCTGCTGCGGTATCCAATCTTGTTGCTGGGAAAGTTTGTGTTCTGGATGTTATGTCCTACCAAGTTTAATAAATAAATGAACATTTTTATTGTGAGAAATGATAGAACAGAAAGCAACATACAGAACGGTTCACACCAAATTCTTTTTTGTGGTTGTTTGTTTATTCTTTGCCCTGGTTGCATTTAGTAAATATATTGTTTCTTCAGGCTAGATTCCCCAGTAGCCTGTTCTGACTTTTACATCACAGCCTTGAATACATGGCAGTTTATGAATATTTTTTAGCATTTTTCCGATTTACTGTACAAAATGTGACTCCCTGCCATAAACTTAAATTTCAGCTAAATGTCCTTGTTTGTTTGCTCCTGCCTGTCTCATTCTTCTGGACATTGTTTTGTTATTATTAATGCATCTGTATACAGTATTTCTGCCAAGGCACTTAAGACAGTGTGGAATCTTAAAATAAATAGACTGTTTAAACAAACCAGCAGATGTTATCACAAGTACAAGAATAAGTGTATATCACGTTGTTGTACAACAGAAACCGAACTCTTTGCAATCATGCCCAAGTATATCCCAGATCTCCTTTGGAAGATCCTTCAGTCTTCTGAGCAGTTTTAAAGGGTGACAGGGACAGAAGAAATCCTAATCACTTCCAGTGACAGAAGAAATCCTAATTTTACAAAATTCCCACTGTCACAAACCTAAATGTCCCCGCCAGCATGTGTGTGTATCTGTGTGTGTGCTCATGCACACACACTGCTTTCTGTTGTCATACCTCCAGACTATCCAAACAGGCAATTATCTAAACATTTTAGAGAAATTTGTTTATTTCAGAAGTACTTCAGTTTCTTGCCAACTTCTTTTATTCTTTATGTTGTATTTTTTTTCCAGAAGTCATTTCTTGACTCTGATATATGGAATCTCTTTAGGGTAGACTTTCCAAAATATTTCCAATCTAGCTTATCACCATTTTGTAATTACAGATGTGATAAAATCTGAAAAATTTAAAGGCCCCTCTTTCAGGTAAAATTCTGATTTCCATAATGATTCTTCCAGTATTCGGAGCAGACGTGTTTAAATTGGGACTTAAGTGGTACTGTTGGGAGCCAAGTGTTTGTCTAGGGCTGGATTCAGAAATGCATGGAAACATCAGAATCCTCTGACATTTGAAAATGGAAACTTAAGAAGAAACATTTTCCCATTAAAATTCCTCACATTTAAGGTTTCTTCCTAGTTTGCTGGCAGATAGGAGATATATTTGGCAATGGTATAAAATGTTTTCCTCCTTAGGATATATGAAAAAATTTTTTCACATTTCGGATAGATGAAATGCAATAATCACAAAATAACAGCTCAGTCATAAGAACAATTATGTCCTGAACAATTATCAATATAAAAATTCATGTCTTAAATTGCCAGGGACATCCACAGTGCATGGGGCAAAGTGTTGAAAAAGACAAGATGGTGTCTGCCCTGTTCCTTTTCTACATAAGTGTCAGCCCTTCAGTGAAGGCCCAGCTAGGAAAGAGACTCAGCAGAGGGCTGAAGAAATACTCTCTATTGTAGTAGAGTAGTAACATAATCTTGAAAACTTGTCCAAATTTCTTTCTGCCCCATTTTATTATTATATTAAACAAAATCAAAAAGGGACTCTTTGAGTTTAATTTTTACACTTATCTCTTTCCCAGGACTGAGTAATCATTTCTCCAAACCCCCCTTAATGGCTCACTCATGTTTTTCCTATTCCCAAGATCAGCTTGACATTCCTTTACAATAACGCACATAAAAGTAGGGTAGTGATTCAAAAGCATGGCTGCAGCTGCCATCTTGATACATAATCCCCCATCTGATCTCACAGTATCACACCATTCATTAGGCTGCTTCATTTTGTGGCAGATTGTTGGTGTTCCTGTCCCAGCAAGAATTCCATCAGCCAAATCTGTTAAAGCTGCATTCAGCAAGACATTTTCTAAGGAGATACAGGTAGTTCTCGGCTTATGACTGTTTGTTTATCAACTGTTCAAAATTACAGAAGTGCTGAAAGAATGGACTTAATCCCAGTCTTCAAAGTTCTGGTTGTTGCAGAGTCCCTGTGGTCACGTGATCATGATCTGAAGGGTTGGGTGCCTAGCTTGCAATTACAACTTTGTAGTGAGCTGCATGATGCGATTACCATTTGCGACCTTCCTTGCAAGATTCCCACAAGCAAAATCAATGGGGAAGCCAGCAGGGAAGATGGCAAGTGATCCTACTAAGTTTCTCCCACCACTTTTCCTCCCAGTGATCCCACTACCCATACACAAAAGCACCACCTGTCAGCCCATCCGTTGTAATGCATGCCCATCTAAAGCACTCTCCCACCCTCCCACAGCCTCTGCTGGCTCTCTCATGGCCTCTACAAACCTGTCCAAGGCCTCTGCAGCCCTCCTGTAGTTCCCAAAGGGTCCCCTATTCCTTACCTGGGATTCCTGCCTCTTGCCAATTAACAACCTGTGCATCCTGGGGTTACTACAGGAATGGGGACCTCCAGGATTGCTGTCACTAAGCAATATGGCCACATGACATTGCATCTCACAATTGCGTCCCAATTGCTATTGTAACCTAAAGATTACCTGTTCATAAAAAGGCAAAGGCTCCCTCATATCTACTCAATGATAGTAACTAGATGGATATATCTGTGTAGCTTTCCTAGCAACAGTACAAAAATAGTTTCCCACATCTTCTTTGTGGATTTTTAGAAATCTAATCATCTTTGGCATTTTCTGGTGGCTTCCATCCAGTGATTTACCAGGTGCAATCTTGTTTAATTATTTTTAGTGGTGACATCAGCATGATGTTAAGTATATTGTTTTGACACTTTTAGTACCACAGATACTGTAAAGGGCTACCAAGCTCAATACTATATAACTTGTCCATAGAGCTATATTGTTGGCTAACTGATTTGCATGTTCAGGTATGATTCCAAAAAACTAGGAATGCTTTTTCGTAGCCTAAAATTTGACACTCTTGACCTAGTTTAAGGGTGGCTAATCTAGGACAGGATGAATGCAGCCACATCCTCTTTTTTGGGGACTCAAGCCCCTTCAAAATATAATGTTCCATTCCCTTTTCTGTCATTCTGAAGCATGAAATACAGATAGATATAATCAATATACTTCAAGGGTAAAATAATTAAATTTATTAAATTTATATGCCGCTTGAATTCCCAATAACAGTTTAAAAATTGTTAAAAACATTTAAAAAGAAGGAAACAACAGAAAACAAGAACAACAGAAAAAAAACACAAAGATGTCAGAGATAACAAACCCAGACTGGAATAAAGAAAAAGAAGAAAAGAGGCTTTAATCATGCTCGCCAAAGGCCTGGGCAGGGAGCCAGGTCTTCAGGAGCCTTCAAAACACAAGGAGGTGGGGCTCATTGAAATCATGGGCGGGTGGGGACCTCATTCTAGAGGGCATAAGCTTGTATGTATATGCACATATTAAGCTTAACATAGTTAAACATTGAAGGAGAAAGCCAACTCCATGCCCCCCAAGCAGGGGAAAGCCCACAAATTCCTGCATCTGTACATCAGGTAACTCACGTGATGGTCTACAGCCACTATCTCCGTATTTCTGAGCAAGAGAGAGAAAGGTTAAAACTGGAAAAGGAGAATAAGGAAGGCAATCTTCTGTTTTCCCTCTTTCATCATCTAGTAGTTGTTCCATAATAAACTCAAATGCAGTGACTGAATTCTACAACTAACTCTAACCTATAGAGTCAGAAATTTTTTAAAAAAAATTCATTGAATTATTGAATTCCAGCTTTTCTCCCTATTTTGTTGATTAGAGACTTCCATTTTTACTTCTCTGCATATAATTTTTTTGCCTGCTCCCTGTCTACCTCCCTGTTAAATAAATCCTAGGTATTCTTTTTGGATCCAATAATTTTCTCCCTTTGCTTTAGGAGATACTGGCATGGAAAACACAACATTTTCTATATATCATATAGCTACATGATAGCCTATACAAACTTTATCTGAAAAATTTCTAAGAAAGACAGAGAGGTGGGTTAAAATTATTTGTAATTCAGTATTGGCCCCATCACCTTCCCATTGAGATGAGAATCTAAGTGATGTAGTTCCTGCCACATGACAGAAGTGCTGTTTGGCAAAGTAGAACAACATTTATAATTTTTATATGGATTGTAAGACGAGAAAAAATGGGGATTGGACTAAGACCAGGATGGAATTATATACCTGTCCATCCAATGCTCTATAGAGAGAGGCATTTTGCCCAAGACTGAGAAGTGTCTGAATATAGTGGAAAGACAGAAAGAAAAAAAATTGGGCAACCTTTGGGGATGCCTTACTATAGTCTACCAAATATAAACCTTAATATAAGTAAAAGGTTAAATCAAGAGCTAATCAGGTTAGGAGTAAATCAAATGACAAGAATAAAAAATGCTGGTTGAGAAAAATTAAAGACTGAGCTTTGCTTCCTCTCCCCGCACAGTTCTTCAAATATGACATGCGTAATTACTGTTATTATGATAAACATCTGTCTGAGCTACACTCAGCACTGTATTATGCCTGGTGTAGCTCAGTATATGTAGCTCCCAGCATGCTGGCTGGGGAATTCTGGGAATCCACAAATAGTATATTGAGGTTGTTGAGGTTGAGAAACACTGGTCTAGAGATTTATACTGTTAGAGAATTACAGCAACTGATTGCTAGGACAATGGGAATCCCAATGTACATGCATTCCCACCATATTGTGAAGCTCCTCTTTCAAAGGAGTTGCATCATAACTGATTACACACTTTTTCTCCAGGTGTGTATGAACACCCTCTCTCTTGGGAAAATCCCTCCTTTAAGGATGGAGGTTTAATTTCAAGCCTGAATTCTCACTATGCCATTAAGTTGAAAGAGATTCATAAAAAGGCTGACATATCACGTCAGTTTCCAGGATGCAGGAATTTTCCACCCTTTGTTCTTAGAGCGTAAGCCTTCTATTCAGGATATAAGTGTTCAAGGGCAAAGTTGGCAGCTGTCTCCTTCCCACAGCTGGTGCTAATGTTGGAAGAAATCACAATTCTGTGTACACTTTCCTACAATTTGGTTAAGAAAAGGAAACCATTTCTCGTGACATTTTATGTTTAAGGTAATAATAGCAGCTTTCCTTCTCTCTTGTGAGTCCTAGAAAGATATTTTTACTTGCTTGAAGAGTTTTACACTCAAGAGTCCTTTCCAATCACAACATTGACAAAAAGGCAGACATTTTCCAAATTGGGCAGAAAATCCAGCATGTTTACCTGGAGCCTAAATTGGCTAAAAGAGTATCAAGTGCTGTACATTAGAAGAACAGAAAAGAAAGATGGGATGGAAATGACGATTTACTTTCAGAGAGAAGTTGCACACTTTTTTTTCAAACATAAAAATACAAAGTAATAAATGTCCAAGTAGGAAAGTGTGGGTTTTTCAAACATATTCTCTGAAATCCACTATATTAAAGAAAATGAAAAACCAATTGTCTATTTTGGCTCTTGATTTTTTCCGTTAGCAAGCCAAAATTATTTATGTCAGGATCACTCACTTCCACATTTTCTTTCAATGATTACCTTAAATGGTTATTTCTGCTTGCTGGTTCAAGAATTTTTATTGTAACTGATTTTCCACCCACAGGAAATGAACAGTTAAAATCAAACAGGCAGTAGCTAGCAAATATGGTACATCATACCATTTATGATTATTTAGCTATGCTGTATCGGAAACTGTTCACATCTTTCCTTCAAGCATATGGATTTTATCTGTAAAATAAAAATCATTATTAACTGAGCAATTATTTAATACAGTACAAAGGAAAGAAAGAAAGAAACATTTTGAGTTCCTTGACAGATTAGGAAAATCAGGAATTCTGGTACTTTTTTGTTTCACAATCCAGACCTTCAGGATATAGAAGACTCTTCTGGTTCTTGCCATTTGTTTCATTGACACAAAAGTTACCACCCAGGTTTTGAGAAGAGGTTTAGCATTCAACCAGTCGAATTAAAAGTTTTCAGTCTGCTAAAGAGAAGGGGAATGACTTGATTGATCCTTCCACCCAGATCTTGCTTCTGCTAACACATCGAACAATTCAAGTCAGATGGACTCCACTGCGATGCCAGTATAGATTCTTTTGGAAAAGGTCAGACTATAGTCCTAGCACTATATACATGGATCATAAAATTGTAAAATTGGAAGGGACCATAAGGATAATCTGGTCCAGGAAAACCAATCAAACCGTCAATGAGAATTCCTTAAAATTCTTCATGATGAACCCACACCCTCCAATGATAGACTGTTTCATTGTTGTACAGATTATACTATCAAGAGATTTTTCTTATATCTAAATGAAATTGCATTGGTGTAATATATGTCAACTATATCTAGAGTTAACACAGTTCAATAAAAAAAATCCCTCCCTAAATTCTGTTTTTAATTACAGATGTGATCTAGCCTTACCCACTTTGCATCATACACTCCCAAATGGCTGCAGCTTTCAACCCACAGCAAAGCAATGCAAATTGCCCACACATATTTTGAAAAGCCTGAATCCACCTTGCAATATTAGGCTTGAAGAAGTGGGTTCAGATGGTTCAATTCTAATCTAAATCTTTACTTATGCTTCAGGTTCAAAAGAATTTCTACAACTGCCAGCCTCGCACCTGGACTCCCCAGATAACGCTAATGGGTTGGACCTTTGGTGTTTATGCATGTGTAGTGACTCCAAACTGATTCCCTCTTCACTCCTGGCTCTGCCCTTCCTTCTCCTAGATGCACAGGAAACTATTGTATAGTTATTTTAACCATTAGTTAGTAGGTTTCCTAACAGGGAAAAAAGAACTGTGTCTCAAAAGTTTATTTCTGCCTTTAGAGTTCAGCTCTCATCAATCAGTCAGATCTAAAGGTGCATAACAGGTAAGCTATAAATGAGGAAGAGAGGAGAAAGGATATTGAAGGAATGCTTCCTCAGTTCCTGCAGAAGCTTTTCTCCCTCTTCAAGGAGAGGTTTGTTAGACCTGGACACTTCTTCTTGTCCTTTGCTCTCTACATACAACCTCATTTTATGCCATCATGAAAAGATATCTGTAACATGACTCCTATTGTTTCAGATAGTGTAATGGAATGTGGGAACGTCCTTGGGAAACAGAAGAAAGCACCACAGATCAGACAACTGTCATGTAAAAGGTCTCAGTCCACAGAAGGGGGGCATGTGAGAAGCGTTTCAGAAGGGATCCTCCCTAATTTTCTGGAGAGTAGAAGGAAACAAGGAGAGAAGTGCTTCCAGATGCACAAGACTATGTTAATGTAACCTAACAATAAAGACACTGTTAGTACTCATGGTTATGCTTCTAGTCTGAACTATCTTCAAAGCTAACATTAATCTTGCAAGACGGAAAGCATTTCTCCCATCCCTTCCTTTTACTCCCTAGAAAACTGGGGAGAATCTCTTTTGAAATGCTTTCCATGCCTCCCCTCTCCCTCTGTGGACTGAGACACCTTTTACATCACGGTTGTCCTATCTATGGCTCTTTCTTCCTGTCTCCCAAGGTCATTCCCACATATCATTACAGGTGGTTTCAAGGTAGTACCATAATCTGACCTTAAAAGGTCTGATAAACCATAAACCACCTTAAAAGGGAAGAGGCAGGCAAGCAAATCCATGTTACATGTGACCAGTTAATTAAGTTGTTTTATTTCTTCCATTTTCTCTTAACGATAAGGGGAAAGCACTGTAAGAGAAAGCAGAAGCTTGATAAACATGAGATTTTGTTTACAATTTCTGGAATCCCCAATTTAGATGTCTTCATGTAAAGAACAGGAATTAAAAATAGGAATTGCCCATTGGTTGAAGCAGACAGAAATGGTCTAGAGTTCAACTGTCAGCTATCAGTTATGGCATGTAATTCATTTATAAGAAAGGTGCAATGATTTACCATTTTTCTTTCATTCTTCTCGTGTGTAATGTGTATTTTCAACAGATGACTAGTAAGTGAGAACTACAACAAAAAACCTTCCTATTCTGGGATGGGCTAGGTAAATTTTCTGAGTAAGAAGAAAATACATTCATCCAGTTATATTCTTGCATACTAACACAGGCAAGACACTCAACAGTCACTTTCAGTGTCAATGGGAAGGATAACATGGGACATTTGCAAGTCCACACAAGCGAAACCTATGACCTTTGAAATACTGCACAGGATATTGCTCCAAAACTTTGAGAAATATTTGTTGAGATGATTGTTGTTGTTCAGTCACGCAGTCGTGTCCGACCCTTCGCGACCCCATGGACTGCATTACGCCAGGCCCCCCTGTCTTGC
>JANHZU010002680.1:58356-83221 GCA_032468055.1 Acrochordus granulatus | reverse complement strand
TTATTTGTGGCATAATTTAAACAAACATTACTGTCATAGCTCTCAGGTTCACTGTTTCTACTGCAGAAGCTTTATAAAACAGAAAGAAACTGAAGCCCCATCAAGGCATGTGGGCTCCATGTAATCCATTACAATATTTGTTTAGTTAGTTATCTCAGTTGTGCAGCCGTCCATCTCACAAGAATGATTCTGACTTCTAAATGGCTCTTGTTGAGAAGAACGATTATCTACCATTGTCACTGAAGAAAGAAAGATGAGGCTATTACCGTGGAAGATTGCTTTGTGCTTCCAGAGAATAGCTGGCCTAAGATTTTTTGCTTCTTAAATAAGCACACAGAGCAATCTAATAAGTGCCAGACAAATTTTAAAAACAAATCTCTGGCTACTTTCCGTGTTGTGGAAGCTTTGGAAAGCATTTTTGGCTTGACAGCACACTTACACAAGCTTCTGTAATGCAGAAGTTGGATGAGGCATTATTATAAAATTTCCAAGAAAAAAGGTCATTTAAGCTATCCAAAGGTTTATTTAACACCACAAGTCATCTTTCTTCGCTGTGACTATGATTTCATGACAATGATTTGTGCATACCAAACATCTGAAAATTAAAGAAGCTACTGGCTTCTTGAAAACAGTTCCTGTGGATGATATTTTGGTCACCATAAGCATTGATGAGATCTAGTTTCTACACACAAAGAGAAGAGGCTAATGCACCATAGATTTGGCAGCAGATCTAACTCAAAAAATTTCTGACTTCTGTTTTGCTATGTTTGTGGAGCTTTCCACAGTTTCCCCAGGTTGAACTATATTTATGCCCCAGTACCAATTGATTCAAAATGAAGTGTGTGGTATGATATAATGGTAATAATATATCATTTGGATATTGTTTCAGCTCCACAGAGTGCCTATCTGTCCTTGATATCATTTGAGAGTGCATCCACACAGCCTCCCAACATGAAGATGCCCTACTGTGAGAGAATGTGGGATAGCCTGGAGTGAGTCAGCTGAATGTTTATCAAAGAAAAGGCAGCTCAGACCAGGTGGGGAGAAAACTGGGAAAGAGAAAAGAAGTTCAAAGCAACTTTTCCTTAATTACTTCACTATAATTACGGCTGAGAAACTACTACTACAGTTTTCAAGATTCTGTATTTACTGCAAAGTGGCATGAAAATTGGTGCTCTTTTTGTTTCCTTGGTCTTCCTAGCTTTGTGTGGCTTGACACCAAGTTACCATCTGCTGAGGACATGTCACCATGTATCATCGCCAGCCCACTACTAAGGCACCTTGAAGATGGATTCAGGTATTTTGGTGTGGAAATGGCAATTTCCATGTTATCCTAGCACAAGATATTCCATGAAGACGGAACAGAAGGGTTGAATCACCTGATTACCCTAGAACAGTTATTTTGACAGAGAGTCTGTCCAATCCAAATCCACAAACAGATGGACACTACCAACACACCATTTCTGCTCTAAAATACCAAATACCCATTTAAATAGTGTTGTGCTGTTGAGTCCGAAGGGATTTCTGAATGTGTTAGGAATGGAAGTTGAATATTGTCAGCCCTCGCAGCTAAACCTGATAGGAAACACAACAAGGTAAACTTTATTATTTATTATTTATCTACTTTATTATAAGGCTACATTAACAGAATCTTGCAAGTCTGAAGGCACAGACCCTCACTTTTAACTGTTTGATCCATTAGGACAGGTCCACCCTAAGTTTCTTTCTTTGATCATTAAGTGACTGGGAGTTCTCGCCTCTCTTGTCTGATAGTTTCCTAGGCAGAATCTTCTTTTCCCAAAATACATTCCATTACAGACATTAGCTTCTGCATTTACTATTGTTCTACATTTACTGTTCTTAGAGAGACTGGAATCTCATCTGCAGAAACTTTGTTTCCTGAATTTCGAAGAGTGAATTGTCTTATTTACCTATACATATGTACAAACAATTCTTCTTAACATCAGAGATTCAGTAACACTTACTCAACATTTTAGTTGCACACATTCAAACAGCCACTGGATGGCAGCCAAGAAATGCCAATCTTCTCTTTGCTGCCGCCTACTGTAATTTTAATTTTGTGTTCATCTATTTGTTTTTCCCAGTACTGTAATTGTTTTATTGCATTATAAGATGTGAATAATATTGTACATTATAAAATACAGATATTAGCTGGGTACGGTGGTATTTATGAGACTTGTTAATAATATTTTAGAAAACTTACGGGGATGTCCCTGAGAGGACCCTACAGTTTCTTAAATTGTGAGAGATTCTGGGAAGTGTGGGAGAATAATGGAAGAAGTCTTAGGCATTCTAAACCAAGAGATACTGTAGATTTGGCACTTTATATCATAAATGGCTACTAAATCTAGGTGGCAAAAGTTCTGGGAAAAAGCAATTCACATTGTTCTGCCCTAATAAACTCACTGATAAATGAATTCCACATACAGCATCCAAGATTCTGCATTTACCCTTAAATGCACTGCAAGCAAACAGTGCTTGCTTCCTTGCAGCCCAGCTGTATGAGGCCTGACACACCTCTCTTATGAACACCAAACCCTCAATGCAGTGATGATACAGTTATCTTCTAGACAGCACAAATGTGGGTGGCCACTGTGTGGCAATCAAGGGAGACAAACTTTTCACTGCCATCTGCTGGTCATTAGTTTGATAGTTAGCTCTTTGACCCTTAGGAAACACGATTGGATGAAGGGCCCAGACTGTACAAGTCCCACTCCAGCCTGAATTCTGTATGGTGGGTAATTGTGGTAGTTTTTCCCTTGGTTGATGATGACAGAATTTCCTTTTGGGGAAAATATCATCACAGTCTTTGCTTTCCTGATTATATCTTTCACCAACAATATCTGTTGCCCTTAAGTCTCAGAACTTGCAGTTCATGATCAGCACTTTCATCCATTCATTGCAAAACCCAAGTTAGTCAAGAGTTGAGTGCAGAGGATGCAAGCCAGAGCTTCCAATGTGAAATATCAGGCAGCCCTTCCTAGAAGAACAGACAATCAAACAAGGAAAATAATCTCCAGCATCTCTTCCCCTCCACTCTCCCTAACAGGCATTTGTGTGCTTCTCCTGGTACACATTAATGTGATGCATTGTTAAACATTGGCAAGTGTTGTGCAGCCATTCTCTTTCAAGGAAGAAACCATTGTGAAGCAATTAGCAAATCTACTGAAAAGCTACCAAAGGTTCTTCTCAACCCAATGCCAGATTAACATTGCTGGCAGGATTGGTTTCCCAAAGGTAAAAGCCCAGTGACAGTTCCATGCTAGCAAAACAGCATTCCTGCTGTTGATATTCAAAACAGACCCAGGAGGTAGGGACACAGCTGGCACACCATCCAATAAGACAAAAACAGCCCCAGCCCCGGAATACGTCTGTTTGCATTTGACTTACATCCTCACTAAGGTAGGGGGTATTGAAAACAATAAATTTTGCCAGATGGAGAAACAAATAAGTCACATCATCTACAAGGTCAATTGGTAGATGGGGCCTCCTGTTGCAGATATTAAATACTGTGCACAATTGGATGTCTTCAAGCAGGGAAAAATATGTTGTTAATTTAGTTAGATTGATTATTTAAGGTTTTTTTAAACCTCTTTCTTTGCACAATTGCTTTCTGTCCTATTTTCCCCTGTCTTTTCACTTTCCTAATAAAATCCTATTTGCATCTTGAGATTTTTGACTTCACTGCTTAAAAATTGGTTTAATTTCTCATTAAAGCCATCATTAGATGCAAGACTGCACAACTGCAAATCTACTACACAAGCTATCAAAGATCTTGCATAGGAAATTACAAAGCTATTCTATTAGTCTTTCTTCTAAGGCTAGACATTTGTTTTGTCCTGATGTAAAGGACAAGAACTCCGAAGCAGCATATACTCAAGAATGTCAAGAGGTTCAGCTTGATTGAGGGTAGCCTATTCAGACACTTTTTTGTCCAAGCATAGTTAGACAGACAAGGAATTTGACTCTGGTACAGCAGCTGTCAGCATACTTGCAAGACAACAGTAAATAAAATAATAACTTTAATAAATACAGAAATTGGTGTCTTCAACAGTAAAGTGGATGAAATTTATGAAACTCTCAGCTTCAGTTCTTTACTCAATCTCATAGTTTTCAGACTGGAAAAAATGGAAGACAGGAGCATTATGTATGCTGTCTGGAGTTATACAAAAATAAAAATGGGATATAAATCTAATATTAAAAATAATAAGCAATAATCCTACTTTATTCATTTATTAAAATTATAAAACTTTTAGTTCAGGGGTTCTTAATATGGGGTTGTATTTTTTGGATATAATAGTAATATAGATAGTGATAATTTTTGATGTTAATAAACATTTTTGAAATCTAGAGCCATAAATTACTTTGTTGCCTACATTCATTATTCAATGAGAAGCTAAATTTCAGTTAGTGGAAAGTAAAGTAGTAATTGTTTTCCCATCCAATTTACACATCCCCTGTATCTCCTCTTCCACCCAGGTAAGAACTTCTGCCCTGGATTAACTTGTTGCCTTAGCAAGATTTAGGATATAATTCTGTCGTAAGTGCTGCAGTAAGTTTCAGCTCAGTCTGTGAAATGAGGATTGGGTAAAAATGGATGGGAACTGGATGATTCAGGAAGAAAATGCCAATGCCAATATACAGCATCACAAGCTTATTGACCTTCTTGTTGCAGTTTCTAGTCCTTGTCTAACAGTTTACTTGCTATGAGTTAATTCCAGGAGAAAGGGATGCAAATACAGTATTTATTTCCTCACAATAGGCCTGGTGTAGTTCTGAACCACTGGCAGTATTACGATACTACAGCCCTTGACTCTCCTGAAAACAGCCTATGATCATTATATTTAACCATCCTTCCTATAGATGCTAACTGAACCTAGCACCCCCCTTTCTACATTGTAATTTTTATAATGTGACTTGGATCCATCCAAGTTAAAAGATTCTTACTTTTCTAAACATGACAGATTAGGCAGAATTTGTATCCCCTGAGATCAGAAAATGACATGACTGTAGAAAAATTGAAGCTACTTTCTGCTAAATTATGGTGAAAGAAGACATCAATTATTGTAATTGAATACAGCCTATTGTCATCTTAGCAGAGGAAAAATCATGTGAGAAAGGCGTCATAAATGTATAGCCCTGAATGATGAAAATCCTCCAGATGAAACTTAAAATATAGCTTGGAACTTTCAGTTACAATATCGATTCCATTCCAACATTTTCCATGCTCACATGCAGTGCAAGCTTTCATAGCAGGAGAGCAGTTTTTTTGATGTTCAAAAAGGTTTTGAAATACGTTTAGGGCTATTCAGTGGAACATATTTGGGAATAAAGCCTGACAAATCCTTAAATATGCTAAACAGGTGCTCAGGAAAATGGTGTTTGATGATGCAAAACATCATAATTTTAGAGATCCATGCCAGGTTCAACTATCACACAATATTTCATTTGGAATGTAAACTTAAGCTTTCTGGGAGTATATGTTTGTGCATTTGTGTGTCTGAAAGAGTTCACACTTATTGAAATGCCACCTTTCCATTATCCATACTACAATGTGCAAGGATCATCACGGAATATCATTATGCTTAAAAGAAGATTTAGCTGTCCTATTTTCCATGACCATCGCCATGACAGTGTTCCTCACTGCCTTATCTCCAAGCTTAGATTGATCACAAATGTGGTATGAAAAGCTTCTCCTCTAATTTTTTTTACTAGAGCTGGGGTAGCCACTTTCAAGTACTTCTATCTCATATTATCCTCCCCCCAAAGTAATTCCTTGATATTTCAACTGAGTTTAAAAATCACATCTGGCAATATTACAGATATTGTTATTCCAAAGAGAAATATATACAATACATGGCTATTTTTATCCTCAAGCCTCAGTCTGCAGATGCTAGGGATTCCAGATCTCTCTGGCTGTTTCCTCTATCAAAATACAGAAACATAGATGCTTCATATGAGATAATGTCCCCTAAACCAGACTACAGAACACTTTGGGAATAGAGACCTAGTAATAATGGGAAACTATCTGGACATCAGTTGGAAAACCAACTCAGCCAAGATAATGAAATAAAAAAGATTTTCTACTGGTCTATGGACTATTTCATTTTTTAATGGGTTGACAAAGTGACAAGGGAATTAGCTTTCCTAGAAGTAGATCCTTATTATGAGACCTGGTTGAGGAGGAAAAAGCAGTGGAAACTTTGAGAGAAAGTGACCATATCCTTTTAGGGTTCAAGAAAGACAAACTGGACTATTGTTCTAGATGTACATTAGATTTCAGAATTTAGAAAAGTACTCAGATCCATACATAGAAATCTTCATGTCAAATGGTGTGCAGGAGATTGGGATAAGTTACTGGAAATGCAGTCATATACCATTACTGTAACTGGGGTCAGCTTAGGAAACCATTGACATGCATAGCTAATTTTGACTATGCTAAAAGGTACAATACTTGTAAAAGAAATGGTAAACAAGTATAATCTGTAAGTAGTTGATATTTGTAAGAAAAAATTAGAAAGGGTAAAGCACAAAAGAAATAGGTTGCAAGGGAAGTTAAAATAAGGAAGAGGAATTTTTTGGCTATATGAAAAATAAAAGAAGAAAAAAGAAATAAGGCTATTGGTAGGATAATAACAAGTGATGGGAAGAGAGAAGAACTTACTGTGCTTTGCTTTGGTCTTGTACCCAAAGGAAAACCATTCAAAGAGATCTTAGTGTAACAATTAATAAAGAAGGGATTAGCAATCCAAGGTAAGTAATGAGATAGTTCGGAAGCATCTGGCTACCATGAATAAGCTTCTTCTCCAGAATCAAATGATCACACCTGAAAGTACTGATAGAAGAGAATATTTGTAGCTTAGGGTTGAACAGTGGAGTTCTTGGTTTAGTTTTCCTGCAGGAAACAAACAAGCTCAGAGAGCACCAAGGACTCCACACCTGAACGTGTTGATGAAATGTTATCTCAGAGTCCCTTTCTATGAGCTTTGAAAAATCATGAAGGATTGATGCTAGAAGAATGAGGAAAAGCAAATGTTTCTATCTTTAAAAATTCTCTTAACTACATAGGACTCAGCTTGACAATGATACCAAGCAAAACTCTGGAACAGATTATCATGCCGTCACTTTGCAAGCATACCAAAAAAATGCATTACTTGGCAGGAGTCAGCATGGATTTATCAAGCATAAATTATGCCTAGCCAAAGTGATCTTATTTTTTTGACTGAGTGACCATTTTAGTGACCACAGGAATGTGGAAGACACAGAGTACCTTGACTTCAGCAAAGCATTTTGGCAGAGAAGATGACAAAATGTGGCCTGGGTTATATTATCATTTGATACTTATAAGCTAGTTGAATAACTGTGTTCCACAAGTGTATATCTGTGGCTTCACATGAAGCTGGAAAGAATGTTGAGTAGCATATTGCATGGTTCCACTCTAGGCCCATATTTATAAATGAATCAGATGGCGGATAAAATGTTTGTAACAATATGGTTATTAAAGACTGAGAGGATGCAAACAGATTAGAGGACAGTATAGAGGAGGATCTTAAGAAGTTTCAACAACAGAAAGAAATGGAACAAGGTTAATTTCAACAGCAAAAAATGTAATGTCCAGCATTTGGATAGGAAAAATCAAAGTCATGAATAACAGGTTGGGACTATATTGTGTTGGGATCCAAATATAGAGTATCAGTATAAAGAGAAATAGTCCATTCTGCATTAGTCAGGTTGCACCTAGAATATTGTGTCCATTATTTTAAAATGGACATTGACAGCATGCCCAAAGAAGCATGTCAGTAGGAGCGCAACCAAGATGATAATTGGCCTGGAAAGAAAGTTTATGGAACAATGTGGAGATGTTGGGTATGTTTAGCCTGGATAAAGAAAGACCACAGATAGGCATGTCAGATGCCTTCAAGTATCCAAAGGGTGTTTTGTAGAAGATGGAGCAGAATTATTTGGAGTTGTTCCAGAAGGTAGGACAATGGATTTAAATTACAAGAAAGTTGATTTTGTTTAGAAATCAAGAACAATTTTCTAATGGTAGGAGCTGTTCAAAAATGGAAATACTGTATCAGGAAGGACTTCACCAGAGGTGTGTTAACAAAGGCTGGGTACCCATCTGTAAGAATTGCTGTACTAATGGGTTCCTCTCTTGGATAGGTTCAACTAAATGATTTCCAAATCTCTTCTAACCCGTACATTCTATTATTCTATGGGAAAAAATATCCAGAAGAGAAAAATGAAAAATTCTTGCTCCACCCTGCCCTTTTGGAATTTTGATTATATCACTGTAGCCCTCCTAAAACATTAAATACCTCTCTTGGACATTAAAAATCTACTTAATCTGTTATAGAAGCTAACCTAAGAAACAAAGAAGTTTGTTATCATTTTTGCTAATATTTCTGGTTTCCAGAATTCCAGCTGAGAGTCACTCCTTCAACACTTTATCACACAGAAATAGCAGAAGGTATTTATTTTTATGTTGGTGTTACTGGGTGACAAGCTAACATTTTGTAAACTATGTTGAGATTCATAGCATCACCCAAACATCGTTAAAGCCTGGGCTCAGTGCTTTATTTTGGCACAACAATGTGCCAAAGATATCACAAGCTGCAAGTGGGAAAATGAGCAAAGGCAGAATGAAGTGGCTCTACTAAATGGAGGAGAATGATAAGTTATGGGACAAGGAAGACCACAAAAGATAATTATGGGACTAGGAAGACCACAAAATATCTAACAGATGCCCTACATTGTACTCCTAAATTATAGTAATCTTTTCTCAGGAGGGTAGAAAATGTTGTCCTATCACCAGCATTGAAACAGATTCTGCTGTTGGTTGGCAACTGCTGGTGGGAAGAAGTAGCAACATTCTTCTCAAACATTCAATGCCTTGTCCTGTCCTGCTTGTCTTCTGTTAAAAGAGAAGCAAGCAACTTCCTGAACATTATAACAAAACACTATTGCAGGCAATGCTGTTTCATTATCCTAAACAACAGCATTTTATTTTAGTTTTGTTTTCAGGGATTTTATGTTTTAAGCAGAGGAGATGAGGCAATGTCTTGATTCATTAGCCACTATTCAGGCTTTGCTCCACTTTGGCCTTGTCCTATCAGGTGTCCTCCTGATCTTCAGGAGGAGGTCATCGTACTTCATAAAAATTCATCTTTATCCTGAGATCTGAAGGCAAACTAGGTAAGGAATGTCTGGATCTCCAAAGTTCTCATGCTAATACAAGGTTATACACAGATTAATTTTTTTGTACTTTTTGTTTACAGTTAGATGTCCCTAAATGCTCAGCCAGATTTTTTCCTCCTATTAGTGTGCAGGTTGTCCCCACCTTCTTGCATCTTCATAAGGAGACTTTCCAGTCCTTCAGTCTCATGTTGTCTTCCAAAATGTGTTAGTCTGTACTCTCTGTTGCTTGCTCCCCAAAGGCAGCATCACCAGAAGGAAAATATGCAGTCCCTCTCCTCCAATTCTTTTTCTGCACCTCCCATTTCTCTATTCAGATGCTAGAGTTGGAGAGGCAGAGATGTAGGCAGTGGCTGCTGCTATCTGGCCTCAAGCCTTGAACCGACCCATTAATGAAGGCAAGGTTTATTTCCATGGCTACAGCATTGCCAAGAAGACATCTTTGCTATAAGAGATCTACAGAAGAAATCCACGTCAGGCATGACTTTCCCCTCTCTTTTAAGTTCAGCAAGAAATGGTAGGGAAGTATGTGAATCACGCTCATTTGCACCCATTATTCTATCTTCATCTGCTGTCTTTTAAAAATAGATCTTTAAGATTGGTCATAATTTGCCATGAAACCAAGTTTTAGGCTTAATGTGCACTTGTCTGTAGGAGCTGTACAAATGTTTCCCAGTCTTAGTCACCATTAGAAAAGGTCAGGAATCAACCCAGGGCTTTCTCTCTTTTACATGAAATATTTGAATTTTCCCCAGTTTCGTAAATGTGGAGGATTAGAGAACTTCGATGAAAATCTTTCCAAAGGAATAGCAAAAGTAAGGAAGGCTCTTGTGCACTTTAAGAAAAATTACTTACTACATAAACTTTGGAAGATGAAGGCCAACATCTGGTAGAAAGACATTTAAAGAGAAGGAAACTGCTCAGCCTAAGTCAGAGATACAACAGATGAGCCAATTATGTGACTACAAGCCAATAAGGGGTTATTGTCAGGCTTTGGATTTAGAAACCTAGAGACCCTGGATTTAAGGAATAGTTGCTGAATGGTCTTTGCAGCTCACCAGTTCCCAGCCCTACTTTCTTTATAGGATTTTCTCATGAGGTTATTCTTCAAGGTTAAATGAGAATTATTCCACATGCAATAAGAACTCCTTCAAGCAAGAATGGGTTGTCATATGGTGTGATAAACATGTAAGGATTTTTAAAAAAAAAAGTTTCATTTTTGTTCCCTAATTTTTCCTTAGATAATTGTCCAGGTGATTTTGTTTCTATTTTCTTTAGCAAACTTCCAATTGCAACTCCCTAACCTCCTTTGGTTAAGAAGCAGCAGCTCTCCAATTCAAACCCAAAAGATATACAGTATATGGAGGGAATGGGGAGGCAATCTCTTATTTAAGTATTCCTGCTTTGGAACAAACCTTGATCAGAGATATTATTTTCCTTTATACTTCCTTGATCATGTTGTAGTGTTTCTTTGGTGTGAAAAGAATTATGAATGGCTTGTTGCACAAAATATCTGGGTAAGGAAAAAAAAACAGGTCAGGATTAGGGAGGTATAGTTCAAAACTTTTTTTCAGATTAATACTTCATAGGCTAACTAACAACAAAGTTGTTGGGAAAATGAATGAGCAATTATATTATTCAGCCAGTAGTCCTTCAAAAAAGATGAATATATAAATATAAACCATGATGTGTTACTGGGCTTACTTCAAGGTGTTGATTCTACTGTATACCAAGTCGTGAAGGAAGTACAGCTGAAGTGTTTACATGAGTTTTCTCTGGTACATATGAGCTATACCTCTGAGGAGATTCGTGAGACCTTCTCACATTAAAAACATGGTAGGGTTTTTACTATTGCATATGAGGTTATGCTGTATTATGGCTGTCAGTGGTTGTTGGCCCACATTTCTCTTTTAGCTTTCTATGGGAAGGTTTTAATTCTTATCCAGAACTGAGATCTGTCTGTCTATGCATCTTGTGGACCACTTTGCACTAGAAAGCAGAAAATAAATAATGGTGATGACAATAATGCCTCCTCTATCCCCCCCCCCTTCATTTATAGAAGGGTTTGTGGAAATACTACACAACCACAGGACTTGGAGACTATGCTGAAGTGCATCCATTTTTCCTGGGAACTTCTTTTACTAGTGACTGTAGTTCCTCAGCAAGTAGTAGCACCTAGCTCAAAGCTAAGTACAGTAGAGGTAAACCTGATTAGTACTTGAATAGCAGACAGTAAGAAATCCAAGGGCTGTAGATTAAATGGGGAATTTGAATCAACGTCTTGGAAGCTGCCATGGCAAAGTGCTTCCCTATTGTTGCCAGAATCAAAACAGTCCCATCAGTAAGATCACCAGGATGAGTCACAGCCTCTGGCAGACTTAGCAGCAGCAACCCTGTAGATAAGCTGAGTGAGGTCAGTTCAAGTTCATATTTGGATGGGAGACCACCGGGAAATCTAAGGGATGCAGATCAAACTGGGAAGTTGAATGAACATCCCCAACGGCATCCTCAGTAGGCAAGAAAGCTGATGGAGAGGCAAGTTCACTGGAGAGGTTTTTAATCTTTCAATGCAGGATTCAGCGCCCACCCTGCACCTTTCTCCGCATCACGGGGCGCCGCTCTGGGGCCCCCGCACGGGAGACCGCCCCTTTCCTTCCTTTTAGTCCTCCCCGGGGTACTTTTGCTCCTATTCAGAAGACTCTCTCCGCCGAGGACAGCCGGTCCAGAGCTGAGGCGGAGGGAAGGCGACGCCAGCCGCGCAGCGCCTGGAAAGGGGACTCGCTCCTTTTCGCGCCTGGCCCGCCCCTCGGCCGCGGGAAGAGCTGCCAGTGCGCGGGGAGGGGCTCGGAGGAGGAGTGCTGCGGTCCCGCCTGCGCTGGGCCGGGGGGGGGGCTTCCAGGTGGACGCTGCTCGGAGTCGCAGGTCGCTGCCGCGTTCCTCGCCCGGCTGATGGACAGCCCACGCCCGGCCCTATAAAGCGGGCGAGCGAAAGGCTGCGGAGCCACTTCAAAGGCATCCCGGCCGCCGCTTGCGTCTGCGCGCCCCGCCGAGGACAGCGCTTGGGGAGCCGGGCTTCGCCCTCCCGGGCAACGGGCGACCCTCGAGGCCCCTGAACTTGGATTTGGCAGCTGTCACCCGGAGATTCGTGGGAACGCTTCTGGCAGGTAGGACTTCGAGCCGACGCTTCTCGGAAAGGCGCCGAGGAGAGGGAGAAAAACCTCAGCGAGTTGCTTCGTGGGGAAGCCCCGACGCGTGACTTGGAGGAGTCCCTTCTTCCTTTCGTCCCCCCGGGGAACTCCGCGAGTGGACGGGAGGTGCTAACGTGGGACGAAGAGTCTCGATTCCGAGTCTAAGTCACAGCGCATCTCTCTTGTCCGTCAACCCCGATGCAAGGCTCGGTGAATTCGTCGGGACCTGCTCCCGGTGACATTTGGCCAGAACTGAAATTTCGGTCTGCGTCCGGACCCCTCTCCCCTTTCCACCCCTAGCCCGCCGACTTTCTAATGTAATTAGCCCGTATTCTTGGCTTGTTGGTAAGAATTAATTCTTTGCCTAATTCCCTCTTGTAAAAAAAGTGAGCGTTTCAATGGAGTTCTAAAAAAATCTTTAGGAATCATAGAAAACGTAACCCAGTGTTGTGTTTTTCTGGCTTCAAGCCCCTTTAGGTAGGAGAAAATGAGAGGTTATGCAAGCGGCTCTCACCCCAATCTGACACATTAAATCTTCGGTCAGAGCTCCCCAATATCTAATGCTGTGTGTATAGAAATAGGCAAAACTATATGTGTCTCTTCAGTCCAAAGAGCATTTATGAAGCTTGCAATGGGAGAAAGTTATGTTCTCCACCCAGCAGAAGCCACAAGAGCATCTTTGGATCACAGTCTCTAAAAAAACCTATTCTGCTAAAGTTTTGTAAACTGAGTAAGATCTATATAAGCATTTCCATTTATTTGATTGAGCTAAGCACTGGGGATCTTTGCTTCCATCTGGGGCTCTTAATAGAATTCAGATGGATTTTCAGTTCACACTTACAGTACAATCTTTTTCATGTTGATGGTTTCCTAAGGACAAACTCTCCATAAACCCTCCTTTCAAAGTATAATTCAAGTAAAATGTAAAGTGTATGTATGTGTGTGTCTACATATATTGCATAGTGTAACAGAGGTTAAAAAAATGCTTAAATCTTCCAGTGGGCTGAAATAGTGCTTAACTTTTGCTTGCTTAGGGGTCACACTTGTGTGAGTGTGCTTGTGTTAATACACAATTGTGTAGGTTTCCATGCTGTTGTATCGACATTTCTGACTGTGAAAATTTTTACTAGATATGAATTGTCTTGCTTTGATATGAAATAAATGCAGTTATGAGCTGTACAGTGCAGTCTTAAATAGATCTAGGAAATTATATTCTACTTTTTCACTGCAAATCACATTTTAAATATTATAGTGAATATTTCAATAATGGAACATTCAATTAACAGTTCATTATTCAATGAACTTCCAATAACTCCATATAGGACTACAATTGGAAATTTATATATCTGGCTAGCTAGATCATGAACTCTAAATGTTTCTATTAGTAAAGAAAGCTGTGAGCATAGAATTGATCAAAATGAAGAGTCATTTTATGCTGATACAACAACAGACACAGAGAAATAGGCTATTTTTACAGTGATCAGTGTGTTCATGTTCTGGGTATATATGAGAGAACTGAGAATTTGCTGTTGAAGTATTAACATAAGCTATATATGTGAAATCCTGCTGGAAATACCATTATCTTCTAAGAATGTAACTCTGTAGCTGGCCAAAAATGGATTTAAGAGATTCAATAGCTAATAGACTATCCAGCACCCATATGTGTTACAGAAAACTGAAGAAATTCTGCCATATTGTATATGTATCTATTTCCTTGAATGTATTAGGGAAGATCCTTTCCTGGTTACTCTCCCTGCATTTCAAATTAGCCTTTTCATTAATGTAATCAGAATCAATCCCAGATCAAATGATTGATCACATACAAAAGTTGAAGCACAGCCAAAATAAACATATTGATCCAATGCAGTAGCAGCATATTATATATTCCCTATATACAACAAACAATAAATTTTATATGCTGCCAAACAGGAATTTTCTTAGCTGGCTTTCTCTTATGCTTACTAGACATGAGTTAAGTGTTTAAAATAGGCAAAGGAGACTCAGTAATGGATACATTTTGGTTTCTTCCTAGGCATGATGTTACACAGGAGTTGGTTACTGGGGCTAATGATTTGTCTAGCTTTGTGGATTTCATCACAGGCTCAAGGTAGGTCTTTGAATTTCTGTATTGTTTGAACAGTTCAAAGCAACCAGAAACTTTAGCAACTGCAACATAATGTCTGAAAAATAAGGCTTCAGTTATATGCACATGAATTTGGCTTGCATTTAAGAATACTTATTTCTTTCCACTGCATGCCTAAAGTAGACCCTGGGCCTGTTTCAAAAACTGTCAAAGCAGAGGAGGTGGGTCAAGAAATGGGGATATGTAGATAAAAAATCTTTCTCATCCTAACCTAAAACATAGCACAGACATGATGTGATGAAATACAATCTGCCATGTACCCATGACATTGCTTTCATCTCATCAACAGCCTGTGAACAAGGCAGGGTAGTAATGGTAATAATCACATTAACTGTTTATCCCAGAAAGACTCGATAGGTGGACAAAAATGTCAAATTCAGTCTAAGCACCTGGTTGACTGTGTGACCAACCATAATAATAATAATTCATTAAACTTGTATGCTTTGTTCAATTGCTAATCAAGTCCAATGCTTCACGACCCATAGACCACAGCACACCAGGCCTCCCTGTCCTCCACTGTCTCCTGGGGTTTGCTCAAACCCACATTCACCCCATGGATGATTCTGTCTAATAACTCATCATCTGCTGTCCCCTTCTCCTTTTGCTTTCAATCTTTCCCAGCATCACAGTCTTTTCCAGTGAGTCCTCTCTTTGCATTAGGTGGCCAAAGTATCTGAGCTTCAGTATCTGGCCTTCCAAGGAACAGTCAGGGTTGATTTCCTTTAGGATAGACTGGTTTAATCTCCTTGCAGTCCTCTCCAGCACCACAATTTGAAGGCATCAGTTCTTTGGCACTCAGCCTTTCTTATTGTCCAACTCTCAGAACCATACATTATTACTGGGAAGACCATACCTTTGACGATATGGACCTCTGTTGGCAAGGTGATATCCCTGCTTTTTAATATGCTATCTAGTTTTGCCATAGCTTTCCTCCCAAGAAGTAAGCGCCTTTCAATTTCATGGCTTCAGTCACCGTCTGTAGCAATCTTGAAGCCCAAGAAGGTAAAATCTATCACTGCTTCCATTTCTTCCCCTTCTATTTGCCAGAAAGTGAAGGGACTGGATACCATGATTTTAGTTTTTTTAATGTTGAGTTTCAAGCCAGCTTTTGCACTCTCCTCTTTCAACCTCATCAAGAGGCTCTTGAGCTCCTCTTCACTTTCTGCCATTAGGATGACATAGTCTGCATATCTAAGGTTGTTGATCTTTCTCCTGGCAATTTGAATTCCAGTTTGGGATTCACCCACCTTGACATATCACATGACTCTGCGTATAAGTTAAATAAGCAGGGTAACAATATACAACCTTGTCGTAATCCTTTCCCAATTTTGAACCAATTCGTTGTTCCATGTCCTATTCTAAGTGTTGCTTCTTGAGTAGCATACAAGTTTCTCAGGAGACAGGTAAGGTGGTCTAGTACTCACATCTCTTTTAGAATTTGCCACAGTTTGTTGTGATCCACACTATTAAAGGCTTTAGCATAGTCAATGAAGCAGAAGTAGATGTTTTTCTGGAACTCCCTTGCTTTCTCCATGATCCAGTGAATATTGGCAACCTGATCTCTGGTTTCTCTGCTTCCTCGAAACTGAGCTTGTACTTCTGATAGTTCTTGGTTCACATACTGCTGAAGTCTAGCTTGTAGTATTTTGAGCATTATCTTGCTGGCATGTGAAATGAGTGCAATTGTATGGTCGTTTGAACATTCTTTGGCATTGCCCTTTTTTGGGATTGAAATATAAACTGACCTTTTCCAATCCTGTGGTCAGGTTTTCCAAATTTATTTATTTATTTATTAATCATATTTCTATGCCACCAATTTCCGAAGACTGTTGGCAGCTTACATCGATTAGTGATTATACATTTTTCTTTTATTTTACCCCGCCCCCCTTGGCTGGTCGGCGATGTTCATTTCTGGGGCATCCTCCAAGACTCCTGCTCCATCCCTGGGACGGGTGAGTTATTTGTGCCGACTTTCAGTGTTCCGTCGTGTTGAGTTGCTCCTCCATCGATTTGCCGACCAGCAATTTTTCCCTCTGAAGGGGGTCCCCATTAATCTACTTGCATTTTCACATGCTTTTGAACTGCTGGGTAGGCAGGACCTGAGGCAAGTGACGGGCGCTCACCCCATCATGCGGACCTTGTGGATCGAACCTGCCAGAGTGCTGGCCATTTCTGGACGACATATCTGGCGGCACTTATCCGCTGTGCCACCTTGCAGCACTTTAATGGCATCATCTTTTAGGATTTTAAATAGTTCAGCTGGAATACCATCACCTCCACTAGCTTTGTTGTTAGTAATGTTTCTTAAGGCCCACTTGATTTCACACTCCAGAATGTCTAGCTCCAGGTCAGCAACCACACCATTGTGGTTATCAGGGACATTTAGATCTTTTCTGTATAGGTCTTCTGTGTATTCTTGCGTATCTAGTCTTTCCCAGTCTATTGTTTTCCTCTATTTCATTTAAGAAGTCCTTCGTATCTCTTCTTGCTATTCTCTGGAAATCTGCATTCAGTTGGCTTCATCTTTCCCCCTCCCTCTTGCATTTTGCTTTCCTTCTTTCCTCGACTATTTGTATAGATAAAGACATCAGACAGCCACTTTGTTTTCTTGCCTGTTTCTTCAGAATAATTTAGTAGCTACCTCTTGTAAACTGTTGCACACCTCTGTTCATAGTTCTTCAGGCACTCTGTCTACCATATCTAATCCCTTAAATCTATTCCTCATCTCCACTGTATATTCATAAGGGATATCACTGAGGTCCTACCTGAATGGAATAGTGGTTTTCCCTACATTCTTCAATTTCAGCCTAAATTTTGCAATAAGAAACCCATGATCTGAGCCACAGTCAGCTCCAGGTCTTGTTTTGACTGACTGTATGGAGCTTCTTTATCTCTGACTGCAAATATAATCAATTTGATTTCGGTGTTGACCATCTGGTGATGTCCATGTGTAGAGTCACCTCTTGGGTTGTTGGAAAAGCATATTTGTTATGATCAGCTTGTTCTCTTGACAAATTTTGTTCACCTTTGCCCTGTTTCATTTTGTACTCCAAGGCCAAACTTGCCTGTTATTCCAGTTAATTTTTGACTTCCTATTTTAGCATTCCAATCCCTTATGATGAAAAGGACATCTTTTTTTGGAGTTAGTTCTGGAAGGTGTTGTAGAACTGTTCAGCTTCAGTCTTTTTGGAATCAATTGTTGGGGCACAGACTTGGATTGCTGTGATGTTGAATGGTTTGCCTTGGATTTGAACCAAGATCATTCTATCATTTTGGAAATTGTATCCCAGTATTGCTTTTCCCACTCTTATTACTATGATGGCTACTCCATTTCTTCTAAGGGATTCTTGTCCACAGTAGTAGATATAGTAGTCATCTGTTCCTGTCCATTTTAGATCACTGATTCCCAAGATGCCTATTTTCAATCTTGCCATCTCAAGTTTGACCACATCCATCTTACCTTGATTCATAGATCTTTTGTTCCAGGTTCCTGTGCAATATTGTTCTTTATAGCACTGGACTTTCCTTTCACTTCCAGTCAAATCCACAACTGAGCTTCCTTTTGGTTTTGGCCCAGCCACTTCACTCTTTCTGGAGCTATTTGTAATTCCTTTTGATCTGAGAGGCTCATCTTCTGGCATCCTATCTTTTAGCCTTTTGTTACTGTCCATGGGATTTTCTTGGCAAGGATACTGGAGTGGGTTTCCTTCTCCAGTGGAGTCCTGTAGCCCATTTTTCACTAGATGTCCAGGAACCCAACATCTAGCATGGTCCTTGTTAACCTGGGCAACAACTGAGCCAGTACGGATTTCTGTAAATTTCATCTCATATTTTTATGGGAGGGAGACACTCTTAGTCTGGCTCCTCTGATGAGATCTGTCCAATATGGTTGAACCTCTGGCATAGCTCTCATCTTCTTCAGAGCACACAACCCCCCAACCACAGCAAGGTGGTGCCTCACTGGGGGGATATAAAGCAATACTAGAGCTCAAAATCTCATTTGTACCTTGTAAGCCAGGTTTTTGTTTGTTTTTGGTTTGGTTTGTTCGTTTTTCTGTATGAACACAACTGATTTTATTTAGTAAACTGTGGATAAACAAATCACAACTTAACAAAATATGCTAATACAATCATAATTATAAAGGTTACCCCAAACATTAGCATTGTTCCTGAATTAGTACGGTGCTAGGAATTTAATGTAACTATGTGGCATAGATAACCTCCCTGGCACCTGACTTGATTACTGTTGCAACAAGAACTTGATTATACAAAAAATGGTTTTCCACAGCCACTGTTCTACTTTGGTAACATATAGATTGAAATATAGGTAAAAGGATTATGTCCCTGACTGTTAGTGAGTTAATAAAACTAAATATAAATAATGCATTTATTAGTATTTCACATGTGAGCATCAAAGACAAGAGTAAATAATACATACAGATATATTACTCCCCCAGTAAGGCACTACCTTGATGTGCTTGTGGGGCTTGTGTGCTCTGAGGAAGATGAGAGTTATGCCAGAGGTTCAATCATACTGGACAGGTTTCATCAGAGGAGTCAGACAAAGAATGTCTCTCCCATAAAAATGTGATGAGACATAATTTACAGAAACCTATACTGGCTTGGTCATCGCCCAGGTCCACAAGAACCATGTTAGGTGTTGGAGTTCCTGGACATTTGGTGAAAAATGAGCTGCAGAACTCAGGACTGTTGGCTGAGCAACCAGGGCCAGCAACTACAGAACTACAGGAAGAAAATATGTCCACCTGTCACAGATATAACAATATTGAAAATAAAGAAAATATCCAGGGCAAAGAAATCAAAGCTTTGCCAGAAGTAGCTCAGACTCTAAAAGCAAATCAGGTGGAGGCATCAATACAGGAAACCAGCATAGATATTGAATTATTTTCATTCCCAAATGAACTGCATGGTTTTTTTATCCTCAACTCATTGCCAAGCAGTTTAACATGATACTGAAAGGAGGTGAAATCAAAGAGTGACTAACATCTGGCAAAACATACCTGATAATGAAAAATACAGCAAAAGGAACAACATCAGGCAACTACAGGCCAATTACCTGCTTACTAACAACTTTTAAATTGCTAACTGATGTAGTAGCTGATGCAGTCCAACAGCATCTAGTTGAAAACAAACTCTTTTCACCTGAACAGAAAGAAAACTTCCCCAAAAATAGAGAAAGATCAGCTCCTAATTGACAAGATGATTCTGCAAAACTGCAGGAGAAGGAAGACCATCTAGAATGTAGCATGGATTGATTACAAGAAGGTATTTGACTCCCTGCCACATGATTAGATAATCAAGTGCTTAGTAATATCAAGAGTCAGTAGAAATGTCAGAAGCTTTGTGCAAAGATCAATGGCACAATGAAAGACATATGCTTTCAGTTGTTGGTCAATGGTGACAGACTGGGAAAGGTTAATATCAAGAGAGGAATCTTTCAAGGAGACTCACTATCACTGTACTGATTCTTCTGTCCATCATACTGAACAAGTCAGGCCATGTCTATCAAACATCAAAAATATCTGCCAAACTATTCCATCTTCTTTACATGGATGATCTGGAGTTATATAGAAAAAAATACCTGAAATAGAATTGTTGATCAACACTGTATATATAGCCAGGATATCGTGATGGAGTTTGGACAGGACCAATGTGCTACCCTCATCATCAAAAGGGGAAAAATGGTGAAAACTGAAGGAATCAAGATGCCCAATGGAAATAACATATACAGTCTGTGTGAAGACAATCACTACAAATACATCCTTCAGGCAGACAACATCAAGCACACTGAAGTCAAGAAGATGAGAAGTGCATACATCACAAGAACTAAGATCTTAAAGTCCAAACTCAGTGGACGCAATTAACACCTGGGCAGTTCCAGTCATTAGATAAACAGCTGGAATAGTGGACTGGACCAAAAAAAAACTAAAGGCCTGGGATAGGAAAACTAGAAAAATAATGACAATGAATCATGTCCTTCATCCATGCAGTGAGGTTGACAGACTCTACCTATCATGGATAATAGGTGGGCGTGGAATGTTGCAAGTACACCAGACAGTTGAAGAGCTAAAAAGGACATTGGAACTCAGAGCACAGTAAAGAAGATTCAGTAAAGATAGTATACCAGGAAGGCTTACTGAATACTGGAAGGATGAAACTGGCATACAAAAAGAAAACAAATGAAGAATAGAAAAGAGACATGGCAAGGCAAAGCATTACACGGCCAGCAGATTAAAAAAAACAGAAGGCAAAGCAGATAATAGCAAGACCTGGCAATGGCTAAGAGCAGGAAGGGCTAATTCTGGCTGCACAAGACCAACAAATGCCTACAAGGCTAGAACTGAGAAGACAGCAACAGACAGCAAATGCCGTCTCTGCAAAGAAGCTGAAGAAACAGTGGACCACCTAGTTAGCTGCTGCAAGAAGATTACACAGACTGACTATGAACAACAACATGATACAGTCAACTTTAATAAATGTGCCTTATACAGATGTTTAATATACAATTCTATACACATTTAGCCAGTAGTAAAGAAATGTAACAATAATGAAACATATTTCTCAGTAGATTTTTAATAAGAATGTATGGTAAATAATATGCCATGAAATTGTACAATGTCTTTATGGAAAAGCAATGTTGGTGTGAGTCTCCTGACTGAACTAAAGTTACCAATGGCTATGTAATTTGGTTTGTTTGTTTGTTTATTTATATCCACCTTTATTGTTTTTTAAACAACTCAAGGCAGCAAACATATTTAACACACCTTCCTCTTCCTTTTTCCCCCACCAAGCAATCCTGTGAAGTGAGCTGGGCAGAGAGAGAATGACTGATCTAAGGTCACCCAGCTGGCTTTCATGGCTAAGGCGGGAGTAGAACTCACAACCTCCCATTTGCTAGTCTGTTAACTTAACCTTAGACCAAACTGATTCTATATAATTTCATATAAAGTTAATCAAAAACCTACAAAAAGTAGAGGTAATCTAAAATAATGAAGAGAGTTGAAATGAACTATGCTGCTTAAAAATAATACCTATATAAACATTTTAGCTATCCTGCCTATAAGATTTTGGAGACCTCTGAGAAAATTCTTGCCACCTGAGCTGTGTGATGTGATTTTGTAGAATATAATATTCTTCCACAGAAAATTCCAGTTTCTGTGGAATAATACTCAATCTCTTCCCTTGCTCATAAAGAGATGAGTTTAGACAAATGTGTTCGGACTATTTTTAAAAAAAAAATCTATGGTTTTTGTGTTGGTTATTTTGTTACAGTATATTGTTTTTGATTTTTTTTACTTCTTTTCTGCTCAGAGACACATATACGAAATGTGCTATATAAATTTATCAAATATAGAAATGAATAAATGTGTGTCACAGATTTTGTAGTCTTCCTACATGGGAATACTCTTTCAGAATAAGGAATATTTGGGATTTGCCTTCTGTTACTGCGGAATGAAAGGAATTAGTGTGCACCTCAGAGAAAGCCCATCTTCATTTGTCGGAAGTAGGAATTATATAAATATTTAGCAGAAGCTCTAGTGGGAATCCTTCTATTAACCTATGATTAGAATCTGGGCTTGTGATAAATATTTCTGGAATTTCACATTGAGTGTCCTTAATTTAACTATATTCATAGCATCTTCATAGCCCATGTGATTTAGGAATTCAAGTGAGAGTCATAAGTATTTTTTTTCTCACAGTTTAGTTGCCAGAGGTCTTTGTACTTGCCCAGTAATAATAGTGGTGGTAAATCACTGATGTTTAATAAGACTCTAACCCAAGTAAATAGCATTCTTTACCACAATGAGACTCAATCTTTGATACTCCTATTTCTATCCTCAGGATTGTATTGGCCACCTACCTTGAGGCACCTATGACAACATTATTACAATTAAGTACTTCATCTATTCAGTGCATGTCTCATACATAAATCAACAGTAGGATTCTTCTGTCAGTTAATTAGGGACATGAATATCTGTGGAATGAAATGTTTTAGTTAAGGAATTTACATAAATATTGAATAACAATGAGGCCATTATTCAGGCTAGCTTCACACCTCTGGATGTCTTCATATAATTAGAAAGCTCTCCTTACTGATTGCATCTTACTCTTAGGCCTGTTTTCTTGTATAGCTTATAGATTAGGAAGAGAAGGTAATTATCTGTGGAGGAATGCACATAGCTTACTCCTTGAATCTGAATTAAAAGCTGCTGGGAAACCTATACTTCATAGAGGTTTGTATGAGACTTAATATATTTATTAGCAAGAAACTGTAGCACCAGAAGTCAATCTGATTTGCCAGCTTGAAAATCTGCTTGTTCGGGATCAATTATGCTTCTTTTCTGTGACCCACACATTTACTTTAATAAATAGATATTGTTTGTGTATTTTATTTCCTTAAGAAATAAGTATTTAGTTATATGTAGTTAACTAGATTATTTCTGTCCTTTTTTCATACAAATATAGCAACCCCCTATGCCAGTCATCCTAACATATTGATGAATATTTATTTATTCTTATTTATATCCCACCTTTATTATTTTTATGAATAACTCAAAGTGGTGAACATACCTAATATTCCTTTCTCCTTTGATTTTCCCCACAACAACAACTCTGTGAGGTGGGTGGGACTCAGAGAGAGTGACTGGCCCAGTCACCCCACTGGCTTTCATGGTTAAGATAGGACTAGAACTCCAAACTTCTGGTTTCATTTAATGTTTGATTTTATGAGCTCAGATAGAACAATATTAATTTCTGGCACTTGCCACTTTTTAACTGCACTATTAGGCAAGTAACTTCTTCAGTTGTTATTGGTAGCCAAACTGGTAGCTCCAGTTACATGATTTTGTGGACAACCATATTTTCTATGGTTGTTATTCAGTCTTATGAGGGGGGAAATATCATTTTACCACTTGAATTCCTTTGCAGTTTTGAAATAGAAGTTCCAACATAGGCAAGTCTGTAATAAGCCATTTTATCAATTCCCTATCTTATAAATGTTTTGAACAGTAATCATTTATTGTTTTATGAAATATGACAAGTCATGATATCAGCTCAATATTCTGTCATCAGATATAGTACAATAAAACCAGAAGGTAACCTGTCAAAATTATCTTAAATGTCAAGGTACAATAGCTACCATAAGTTTACAATCATTATTAGCTTGTTTCTTTGCATCCCAAGCCATGCTTGCATGTACCTTGCTTGTTAAATATTACTTTAGCACATCACTTTTCTGACAGCTAAGCAATAAAGTTCTAATAAATTCAAATTATGCACCTAAGTAATGGGTCTTTGTAAAAGATGCACTGTGGTAGGTGTCAACTGCTGCAGTAGTTTTGATTTAGCAAGCTATTAACGGCTGCATGTGGCATGACATCATCAAAGCATTAAAGCAGATTCTCTGAGGTTTGTTTAGAGAAGATATTGAGGAGGAATGGAGTATTTCTGTAGAGAGAGAGAGCTACCACTATAAATTTTAGATTAATGAACTGTCCTTTAGCAGGTAATCATTTTTTTGCAGATGATATCAGAATAAAAAAGCATTTTTGAAATCTTAGCTTTGAAAGGGAGCTTAGATTTTAAAAATGTGATGGACATTATAGAAATCTGGAATAATACATACAAAACCAAGTCAAAATACTAAAGAATGAACTGAAGAGTAAGACACAACAGAATCCATTTCCAGAAAAGATTAAATCCACAAAAGATCAAAACTACCTTTAAACAATTGGATTTAATAAAAGTAAATTACAGTTTTAAGAAGATGAACTTTGCCAAACAGAAATACTCTGGAAAAAGCAATAAACCTGGTAAATTATTAGCTTATCATGAAAGGAACAAGAGGAACAAATTATTACTTCTATTTGGGATAGTAACAGACATGTTTTAACAACGGAGGAGATAAAAAAATCAATTTGTCAAATATTTTTACATACTATGTAGCAAACTAATATTAAATCCAAAACAGACTGAAGTGTGTTCAGATACAATAGAGCTAACAAAAATCACAAAACAACAAATATAAAACTTTAATAAACCAAGTGAGGCACCACCTTGCTGTGGTTTGGGGGCTTGTATGCTCTGAAGAAGATGAGAGCTCTGCCAGAGGTTCAGCCATACTGGACAGGTCTCATCAGAGGAGGCAGACGAAGAGTGACTCCCCCCTATAAAAATATGAGAAGTAAATTACAAAAATCCATACCGGCTTGGTCGTTGCCCGGGTTAACAAGGACCGCGCTAGATGTTGTTGGGGATCCTGGACATCTAGTGGAAAATGAGCTACAGGACTCCA
>JANHZU010002680.1:42692-53785 GCA_032468055.1 Acrochordus granulatus | reverse complement strand
GTAATGGCCGAGGGCTGGACCTCTCCCTCCCTATTAACACCGATTGGGACCGGCCACAGAGAAAGGAGCCGAACCAGTGCAAAACTGCACCACCCAGCCCCAGCCCCCGCAGCCGACCCAAAAGGATATCATGGTCGACAGTATCAAAAGCCGCCGAGAGGTCAAGGAGAGCCAGGATGGATACACTACCGCTCTCGCCAGAGATCATCCACAAGAGCAACCAATACTGTCTCTGTCCCATGACCGGGCTGAACCCAGACTGAAAAGGGTCCAGAAAATCCTTAGTAGCCATTTCTGAGGGGGCAGAGGCTGCTCCAGATTATGGCGTTTCAATCTTATGAGAGACTGAAATCTTATTCAGTCTGGCAATCTGTGCATTTCTTTGACCCAGCTTTTATTTGTCAACAGTTGAGCACACTATTTGGTTTTAAATAAAAACAGTCAGTTGCACTCTAAAAACTGGAGGAAAATATATTTATTTATTTACATAATAATTTTATAGACCACCCATATCATATACAGTACATGACTCTGGGCAACTATTTGCAATCCAGTAAGTCACATTTCTCAGAAGTCATAGTTTAATAGAACGATTCAGAAAAGTTTATATAAAAGATTGTAACTTAGTCATTCATAGCATTTCTAGACTGTTGGAATATCCCTATAGGATGTATCATCCTGGCATATGCAGATGCTAACAGCTGTATTTGTTCTCAACTATAGTACATCTATCCAATCTTTTAAAGGATACTGAAGTACATATTCAAGTCACGCTAGTCACATTGAGGAGGACACATGTGCATCTTTTTTCTTCAATCTGCATCTGAAAAAGGAAAAAGGAAAATTAGAAATTGCTTTCTTACTCCCTAGAACAGGAGTGATGAATCTGTAGCTTTCCAGATGTCCTTGGATTTAAATCTTTATCACTCAGACTTCTTGAGTTATAGATACCTTGTTCTGCTTATGATTGGGGTGAAGTTTGGAGTGAGTTTTCCATTTCTAATTTTTCTGCTCTTTTCTTAACTCTGTAAATGATTATGATGGCAAAGTGGTTAACTACCTTTCAGATTCTGGATCTCAGTTGTTCACCAGGAATAAAATGTAATTGGGTGAACATACATTACTAAGTTACAATTTAGAGTACAAATTTATCTAAGAGAAAACATAACTAAAGTCATCAGAACTTAATTCTTACCAAGCCCTTCCCAAGGTATGCTGGAAACTACAATTTTATGAGGTTGGTAAAGACTGTGATCAAATTGTTATCAGGAAATATTCAGCATTGGCTCAGGATTTGGGTAGTAAAAGCCAATATGAGCTACTTACTGTACAATTAGTTATATTGTTGTTGTTATATTAGTCTGCAGTATAAAGTTATTGCACTTTTAATATCTTTCCTCTATGGGAATACTATTCCCAATAGTATGAATCTTTTCCCCCCTTATCATGATTTTATTGTGATCCAGTGATGTAGTTTAGGTTGAGAAATAATTACTTGATTAAGATCATCTGATGAAGTCCATGTTAAGAAGTGTTTTAAATTATGGTCTTCTAATTCTTTGTTATTACTCCTTTATTAATGTGTTTGTATAGCATCCCAATGAATAATAGAATATTTGAAAATGTGTTATCAAGACATCTGGTGAAATATTAGTTCCTATGCCAACTAAATGCCTTTTTTCTGCATGAATCAATGTATTTGAGAAACTTTTCTATCATAATAAAAGTTGCATTTGCTAATTAATCACAGTTAAATTCAGTTTAAAAAAACAGGGAAAAAGCAGGCCGACAAGATATCCCTAAAACATATGTGAAAAATGAGAAACACTTCTGTCTGTTTCCAGGGTCTCCTTCAAAATCTTTATCTGGTTCTTGGAACTACAGTAGAAGATATTTTGCACAACAAAGGATGCCAGAGAAGCCAATCAGGTAAGAAGATGTAGCATTGTTAATTCTGGATTTATATAAACCATTTTCATTCTCTGATAGGCTAAGTCCAAGAGGGAAGTAGAGTGGGTGGGTGTGTGGGGGGGGAGAAAAAATGGAAGGGAGAATGAATAAAATGAAACATTTAGTATAGTTGGTAATTAATAAAATTAAGCATGATTTTTTGCTTGCTGCGGTTCTGACTACAACTCCAAGTTGATACGGGCATTTGAACTTAGCACCACCATCATCATCATCCTGTCTTTATTATTTTCATAAATGACTCAAAGTGACAAACATACGTGATACATTTTCTTTCTCCTATTTTCCCCACAACAATAATCCTGTGAAGTGAGTTGGACTGAGAATAACTGGTCCAAAGTCACCCAGCCAGTTTTCATGTCTAGGGGAGGACTAGAATTCACAGTCTCCTCGCCTGGTGCCTTAATCACAAGAGAAACTGTGTTGCCCGGAAATCCCGAGAATTGTAGTCCAGCCCACCAGGAAAATGCGATCCTGGGGAGGGGTGCTCTTCTGAACTGAACAGGCATACAGCAGTGACAAATAACTTCCATTCCTTCAGGGATGAAATTCCAGTAAAATTATTTATTGGGAGACTTTTAGCTCAAACTTTTTTGACCTTTTCTTCTTACTTTAGAAATGTTCTTGACATTATGCATCTTAGGATGTTATGGAAACAAACTCAGAGGAAAGCTCCTGAAATCAGAAGTTTGAAAGGAGTTATGCTCCAGTCTACTTCATTCCTATTTCCCTTCTTTTATTGTATGGAAACACTCATGTGATTCTCTGTGCTCAGGGTGAGAGGATGATGAAAATAGAGGCCTCAGTCCCACAGTAAATTAAGCCAAAAATATTTTGATTATTTTTACTTTCATATACAATGCATAGTTAGCTAACTGTGGTTTGTTCAATATGTCACAATTAAACAAATCATGAGCTCAGTCATAGACTACAAGGCTTACACAATGTCTCCATCAGATATGGGGGAACTTTTTAGTACTTTTATGAAAAAAACCTGCTCCCTGTCTTTTGTGCTATAATCATTTAATTAACTATGTAATTCTGAAGTGTGTGAAGAGAGCTGCTGAGGTGATGAAGGTAACAGCATCAGACTAGAAACCAGGAAACTGTGAGTTCGAGTCCTGCTCTTTCTTTGACTTGTCAAATTCTCTCTCAGCCGAAGGAAGAAGGCAAGGACAAACCACTTCCAAAAAAATCTTGTCAAGAAAATTGTAGAGATTAGTCCAAGCAGTTGCCAGGAATTAGCACTGACTCAGAGGCATGTATACACACATGCACACACACATACAATGCACATAGAGACACACAATACTTTTGAAAAATAGTCCATTAAAACACATTCTGTAGTATAGTTGCTTTTCCCCACCATTACTCCTAGTACAATATAGAGGTGTGCATATTAGTCACAGTCTAAAATTTAAAATGGGAACTTGAAAATAAAGGAAGAATAAAAAGAAGTTCTTACATTCAGCATGCAAAAGAACAAGAGGAGGAGGAAAAGGAAGGAGATCTAGGTTAAATAAGAGAACCACAAATGTTGATTGCTAATTGCCATTATATTGCCTTTTGAAGTGACACACAGCCTCAGCTCCACTGAGGTTTGTTTTGCCACTAGTATTCTTCAAGTTAAGTTTGATTGCTGGTGACTTCAAGGACATCTATATAGTTTTCTTGACAAAAATATGGTTTGCCATTGCCTGCTTCCATTGGTTTAAATACTAACCAAGTCTAACCTTGTATAGATTTGTTGAGATCAGACAAGGATAGTTAGATGCTGCCATATTGTGATTCTAGGAGGCAAAATAATAAATCAATTAAGTCTTAAAATCCTAGTATAAGTGAGCTGAAGACTCTTATCATTTTGCTACAGATGATGGAATGATGGTACCCAGAATTATCCAAATCCATATTCATATGGGCAATAACAAAAGAGAGTTGGGCTTATAGAATGAAACTAATTGAGAGAGGCAGTGTCTGTTATTCATAGATATCTATTAAATATGAAATAATATATTTGTGAATATTATTTGTACAATGATATAATTACACAAATGATACCATCCACAATGCACATGATGTTAACTGATGCATTTGACCTAATCTATACAAGTGACATAAATGGAAATTTGATTCATTGCATGCCAATTCCTACATGAGAGCTTCAGTGTAATGCTCAGGTTAATAAAATTGTCATATTTATAGTGTAGATTAACTGACAGAGTTTCTTGACAGTGATTTTTGAGTATCAAGAACACATAGGAACATCTGGAAACCACACTTTAAAAATAAATCATGGAAAGAAATACAGTGATCATGACTCAGATGGATCTTGTATTTGTGTATATCAACAATATCATAAGTTATTTTCTATATCAGAAAACAGTTGAAATGTATATCTTCTGTAAATTAAAAATGAACTGTGGGTTTTAGAAACCTTGGTTCCCGTCTTAGTAGGTCATTAGTTAGTTCATTTTAATCAATCAAATCTCCCAAAATATATATTTCCAATTACTATGTGGGATTGGATAATCTCTACCTTTCTAGATGTTAGATTCCAGTTCCTGTCCATCAAGGGTAGTGTGTCAAGAAATCGGAAGAAATCAAGAAATATTTTCCAATACCTGGAAAGTCATAAGCTATTATCCAATGTATAATAGAACTGACTCCTCAATTGCCTGAATATTAAAATATATTTTACGATCAGTATACATCCACCCAAAATACAATGAGTTTTCATGCAATCTAGGATCCATCTGACATTTTAAAAACTTTAGATTTTGTATTCAGTACCATTAAAACAAAACTGAATAGATATATAACATCCCACAAAGATGTCATTTATTTAGAATAAAATTTTGCGCTTTGCCAGAAGACTAAGAACAATGGGATAACCTTGTTTTGGTACATATAAAGATCTTATTAGCAGTAATGAACCACTTAGAATTATCTTAAGCAAATGATCAGAAGGAGAGAGAAACCCCAGATGTTTTTGTCAACTGTCAAAAGGACTTTATTTCCCGTTACTGTTTGGGCTGCCTATGGATCCATTATGATGACTGCAAGCTTAATATGCTTGGTCAAAATCCAGTTAAGATTGGTGTCAAAATCTCAAATTAATTACCCCCCAACTGTTGTATATGGATATCCCATAAAACTTTTGGTTTAACATAATAGGAAGACATCATTTTATTCCATCAAGTTGACACTTAAGCATATTCTATTTCCTGATAAATGTATCCATTGTATGGTAACTGTATTGCATTTTAGGGTTTCTGATCTGGAAGTTAAAATAGCCAAGTAATTTAAATTTCTTAGTGCTGGAAACAATTCATTGTAGAATTTGGAAAAGCATTTACTTAACTGTTGTCACCACAATTAAATTGATTAGTTTCATTAGCAGTAATTTATCCCCTGCCAAACAGTTTTTCTTGAATGAAAGTTGTATTCCTGATTAATTACAGATAAATATCCACTTTTCTCCCATTTAGCCACATATTGTCGTTCAGTCATGCAGTCATCTTTGCAACCCCATGGACTACAGGACAGCAGTTCTCCCTGTCCTGAACTGCCTCCTGGCATCTGTCCAAGCCCACACCCATCACGCTGACTATGCTATCTAAGCCGTCTTAAGATAAGACGGCTTATCTTCTGCCGTCCCCTTCTCCTTTTGCCTTCAATCTTTCCCAGCATCACAGTCCTTTCCAATGAATCTTCACATTATGTGGCCAAAGTATTTGAGCTTCAGCTTCAAGATCTGTCCCTCCAATGAACAATCAGGGTTTATTTCCTGTAGGATTGACTGGTTTCATCTCCTTGCAGCTAAGGGACTTTCAAGAGTCTTCTCCAGCACCATAATTTGAAGGCAGCAATTATTTGATGCTCAGCCTTCCTTATGGTCCAACTCTCACAGACGTACATTACTATTGGGAAAACCATAGCTTTGACTATATTAGCCACATTCATATAATGCTTTTATTATATTTCCATTCTGGTATTCTTACTGATTTTCACTACTATAATTAAGCATAAAATGGTGATTCAATCTGTTGCCCTTTCTCTAGAGTCACTGGGGCAGAGTACAGAAGTACATTTTTAGATGGAGATGCAATGGCAAGGAAATAGATTTGAAGAAAAATTCTGGAGGAAGAAATTCTGTGGGATGGATTGCACAGTGGATTGTTTTTAACTGGGGTTGGACTAATTCACAGAAGTCTTTGGAATCAGTGGCTATTAGCCATGATGGCAAGGTGGATACTTCTGAAGGCCATCCACTGAGAGACTAGTGGGCTTCCTTGTGTAGTTGATTGGTCACTATGAGACATATCTGGACTAAATGGCACAAGGCACTGCTTATTTTCTTATGCTAGGGTTATACCCGTATGGGTCATGCTAAATTTAGGAATAAGGTTGTTACAAAAATCTGCATGGTGCAGAAAATTGGCTAGGTAACTATAAAGACTATTCCCAACTCTAAAATTCTATGAGTCTTAGTCATATTGAGAGCAAGCCTCTTCACTTGTAGTTCTCAACCTTATGCCAAGAATCTGGAGTTTAGGAATTGTACTCTGAATTTATCTTTTTTTTAAAACTGCATTTGTTCTTTCAGCAAATTTCTGCCAAGAAGCATTGTGCCAGCATTAGGCATGTTCTGACAGAAATGTGTTGTTTTCTGCCAACTTGGTTTAGAAAGAGTACTGTCTATCCAAAGGGAGTGAAGCATACATTGAAATGATAATAGTAACGCTTAGGGAATCTTCATTTCTTTAATTTTGGGAGTAAAAGATTGCCTGGAAAATCCATACATTGCAATCCTAGATGTCAAGATTACCCCCCCCCCTTTGTTCTTTGGGGCTTTCAGTAAATTTAACACTCCTCATCTTCCAGTCTTATTTTTTTGTGTCTCAAAAGATTCAAAGAAGGCAAAGATCATTTAGGGTAAAATGTAGAACAGATTTCTGTTCTCCTGATGGAACATCTTTATTTCAGCCCCTCAAAATATATTTCAGAGGGTTCTTCATCCCCTTTCCCCATCCATTTGATTTTTAGAGTGCCTCAGAAGCTGCAGGAAGAGAGGGGGCAGCCCCCTTCTCCATCCCATTTACTTTCCATTTTCTCAGCTAGATCAGCTAGTCATGGTGCATGTGATGCCATCATAGCACTTCTCAGAGGATAAGCAATGCCAAGGGTTAATGAAGGTGCTGATTTCCACACAACACTGCCCTCCCTCTGAACTGGCAGAACAATTAGGGCTTTGAATCTGATTTTACAGAATGAAGCTTTGGACCATGGAAAGGAGCAAACATAACTCCTGGCTGGAGCATGAAAAGATTTTGGAGTCAAATCCAAAAAACTGCATGCATTGCCATAATAATTGTGCCAAGTACAAAACTGGGGCCAACATTCTATATAACATTACTCTCATTGGTGGTATCATATTTTTTCTATCTCTTTTCCAAGGATGTCTGCAGAGTATAGTCAAAATCAAGATGGTGGCTGTGGCCACATCCTGTGGATACCCTGTCCCCTTCTTTTCACTATGAAAGGGGGCACATTTGGTCAATGCAGAATTATTTTCCTAAAGCCACATGCCCACTACTCATCTTTGTTCAGCCATCTTCAGTGATGGTAAGAAATGTCTCCAATAATTGAAAAAAATCTAAGTTTGTTCAAGCAATTTGTTTGGACCTTTAAAAATCCTTTAAAAAGATGATTACAGTGCCTTTAATGTTTGTGCCTTTGCATTTCTGTTATGCCGTCATTTCTCAAGGAAGGTGATCAAGACCGAAACATTTCTTTTAGCGACATTATCCTTTTAGCTTCGTGTTTAAAATAAAGGTTAGAAACCAGATCATTGAAAAGATTTAAGGAGTTATTTCATAAGGGTAATGTTGTGTATAATACATGTTATGACTGTAAATGAATTGCACAAGTTTCACTGCTTTATTCTAAAAAGAACTTTTCTAAAAGTGTTTTTATTCTAAAGAACTTTTCCATTTCCATTTTCTTAAGATCCTTCTGAGATTGGGGATGATGCCTTTTTAGATTTGAGATCTAAACTGTGAAAAGGAGTAACTATAATTGAAAAGAGCTGGTGTCTTTTCTCCTGGAATATAATTTGGACTGAACCTCTTCCAGAAGAGATCCTCTTGCAATGCACCTAACGCATCAATGTATAATTTGAGCCAGAGGTTATAATCACTGGAAAACAGTTGAAAATATAATATAATGATTTTCACTCTTGTTTTCATTTCTTTCAGCTGAAGTAAATGCTATCAATGAGAACACAGAGATCCTTCATCTCAGTCCTTCAGTCATGACAGAGTATGTTGGAGAAAACACAGAAAAGAAAGCAGAATTCTGTGATCGCTCTTGTGAAGAGCTTGGGTCTATGTTTACCGAAGTCGCTGGACTAAGGGTTGTTATCAACAGCTTGACTGAAAAATTAAAAAGTGTGGTAGGTAATTCCAGCCATTCCTGTTCTAAGTAATTTCCAACCTTGGGTTCCCAGGATATAGTTGGTTTACATTGGCTATCATTTCCAGCAGTAGATGATGGAAATTCTGGCCTAATCTCTGGGTTCAGATAACTAAAAATCTTTCAGTTGTTATGAGGGTTCTCCCTCTCTTTTTACACACACACACATTTATTTATTTACTTAATGAAAAAATTGATCAGTATCACTGGAATATCCTGACCTTTTGCTTGAAATTGTACTTAAATAGATTCCCAAAGTACCTTTTTCTTTCCTGTCCTTAACCCAGAATACATACTGCCGAAAAAGTCTCTGCTTGCTGATCCTAAGGCATGGACTATGTAACATCATGTAAAGTGAATGCACCATGCTTTTCAAAATAAATTAGTTCCAAGCTTAGTCATACTTGAATTCAATTCAGTGAAATAGAATAACCCAGTAAAATACCCAAATTGAATTGAGCTATAGTTTTTTTTTTTCCATTCAGTCAAGCCCAATTCTTGGAGGCTGCCTGGCTTACTTCCTGCAGTTTTCTTGGTAAGCTTTTCAGACGTGGTTTGCCTTGCTTAATAAGTCTTTGGATTTTGGTGGCATATAAATTTAATAGATAAATAAAATAAATACTTAGGGCTGAGAGAAAGTGACTGGCCCAAGGTCATCTAGATATCTTTGTGCCCAAGGTGGAACTCGAACTCACAGACCAGAGTTTCTAGCCTGATACCTTCACCACTACACAAAACTGGCTCATGAATTAACATTAGAGTGGCTGAATTCTGTGTGTGTATGTGTAGCGGGGGTGGAAGGACATGGTAGAAAAAAATGTAGTGGGGGTGGAAGGACATGGTAGAAGGACATGGTGATTGGAAGGGATGTTGTTGGATTTGGAAAACTGGAAATGACTATTTTTTTTCCTGTTTTTGCCTGGTCCTGTTGGAGCTTGGTGAGATGCAGTTCAGTGGCTCTCTGCTTTGGTTCTTATCTGTGCCATTTTTGGCTCTTCCGCTGGCATATTTCTCTACTCATTTGGCAATTAGGTGGTAGAAAGATATTTCACCTGGCAAACTTATGCCAGTTCCAAAATGCTTCAATCTTTTTAGTCAAGATTGTAACTAACTCTGTGCTGTTAGTCAAATTCACACATTTTTGTTTGTTAGATTTATTTCCGCTTTTATTCCCATATCAGAAGCTGGATTTAATGGGACTCTCCCTTTATCTTGTTCCCCTAATTGCAACTCTTCCCATCCCACCAGATCTGGCAGAAGAGACCTCCTTTGAATTTAGGCTGGCGGGGTCGAGGAGAAGAGCCTTTTCTGTTGTTGCTCCTTCCTGTAGAGTACCTTGCCCTGGAGGTGCAATCTGCCCCACCCTTATGGCCTTCTGAAAGGACCTTAAGAGCTGGCTCTGCCAATTGGCATGGGGCTTGACTGGGACTCATCATCATGGAGGTGGTTGGTAGTTTAATAGTCACCTCCGTTCCCCATATATATGTTGTTATATCTTTTAGCTCCTTTCCTCCTGGTTCAGCTGTTTTTTTTTAAAGGTTTTTAATGTTTTTCATGGATTTTTATTAGTTTATTGTTTTATTGTAAGCCACCAAAGGTCTTCTGATTTTGGCAGCATATAAATCCAACAAACAAACAAACAAACCCTTTAAGGTAGGTAGGTTGAGAGAAAATGACTGGCCTTAGGTCACCCAATCGGTTTCTGTGGCAGAAAGAAAGATTGACTTCCATTTGGACCTCCTTAGTCCTTTCCCAGGACCTGAACTGCCACACCACACTGGCTCTCACCACACATTTAGAATAGATCCAGAGTCATCTATTGTGTGTTATGAATGGAATCCAGCACTGAAAAAGTTCTACTGGAGGAAGAGTTTTTCTGACAAGCATGAATTGTAATATTAGTTCAAATTTGTGCTCAAAGAAAACAAGGCAATTGAATTGTTTGATTCGTTTTTGGTGGATGCATGAGCTGGGTACACATAATGTCCTTTAAACAGCAGGTCAAGTTTCACATTTATTTGTTCATAGTATATTAATTTATAATGATTCATCTGTTTATTATACAGTCAGAGGTGAATGACAAAATTGTCTCAGAGTTGCTTGGCCCTAACAAAACACTCAAGAACCAGACAGCTTGCTGGCAAGATGGCCGTGAATTTGCAAATAATTCACGCTGGGTGGTGGACAGCTGTACAAAATGTATCTGTGAGGTGAGCCTTCTTTTCATACCATACCGTGTTCTCTTATCCCAGTCATGATATGGTATTTTCAAAATCTGCATCAGTGTCTAGGTTGAATGAAAAAATACCAATGGACAGTCTTAATAAGTTTCCAGTTCCATTGAGTGTAAGATTGGATTTCCTCCCACAAAGGAGGGTAGAAGGAATGAAAAGGAATTTGATTGATGCATTTTAATCAAATAAAATGGGATCCTGAAGAATAAGTGCTAATTTTAAATAGTCAGTAATACTAAGTATGGGGGTGCGTGGTGGCTGAGTGGTTAAGACGCTGGGCCTGTCAGTTGGAATGTTGGCAGCTTGAGTTCGAGACTCGGGCGTCACATAATGGGTTGAACTCCCGTTACTTGCTCCAGCTCCTGCCAACCTAGCAGTTCAAAAGCATGTAAAAATGCAAGTAGATAAATAGGTACC
>JANHZU010002680.1:29363-40601 GCA_032468055.1 Acrochordus granulatus | reverse complement strand
CTCATCTGTGTATTCAAAAATAAGACAAAAGTGTCAGTCTAGTAACCAAAGAATAAAACAGGGAAATGAGTGCAGAATGAAATAAAATGGCAATTTCCCAAATGAAGAACAAGAATCTTTGCTGATACTCCCTCTGGCTTATTGCATCCCAATAAATCACTTTAGCCTCAAATTTCTGAGGGTTTGAAAACCAGCTTACAAATGGCTCTAATGTCTCTTCTTCCAAAGTGATTGACAGCAATAGAAAGGAAAACTCTTCCCAAATTCACAGACACACTAACTGCTTGTGTTGATCTTGCTGCACCATACAAGGCATGGATTGTGTTGTTTACTAGGCAGTATTTAATAATAACTGAGTAATTATGGATGTAAGTTTGATGGATAGTACTTTTTTGATCTCATGAAATTATTAATCAATATATAATTTGATAATTTATAAATCATATATAATTTAAGACTAAAATGATTAACCTTGTGCTTTATTAAAATATTTTATTATAATAACCAAACATTCAGCTAAATAGGTAAGGCACTTTGCTCAGTCTTTCTTGATTTCATCCAGATGAAGTTAAAGGGTTACATTTCTGCTGATCCTTCATTAGCATTGTCTTAGTAGTTATAGGATGCCACCAATAAGAGCACAACTGAGCATTTAGTACATTGCAGATTTTTGATAGATTTTACAAATCTTTGGTGTACAGTTGTTTTTAAGACTGTAAGGAATACTTGACTCTGCATGCCTTTGATCTGGTCCAGTACAAGCTCTCTGCTTAAGTTCTAAAGTTGTTGCCTCTGCTGTCTCACCAGAAATTCAAAGAAGGCTGAAGTGTGATAAAACCTGTACATTAGACATCTCATTTACCATTTTCCCTTGTCCTCAGAGGTGTTGACTGTTTATTCCCATTCTGGTTCACCTGCAGCAAATCCTGGTCATAAACAAATAAATCAGTATTGTAAAGTTCGAAAGCCAGTGGAGACAACCTTGATTGTCAGCCAACCATTGGCGACAGTTAGGGTCCTTACAGCCTTGTTTCTTTAGACATTAGCTTGTACAGAACAAGAGAGGTGCAGTTGCACAAGTGGTTAAGACACATGGCTTGCCACCTAGAAAGTGTGTGGCCTCAGATCAAGACCCGGCATTGCTGTACAACAGGGTGAGCTCCTGTTCTGCACCTCAGCTCCTGCCAACTTATCAGTTCAAAAGCATGCTTACTGCCTACTTTGGCAGAAAAGGTAATAGTGTCTGTAAGCCTTTGGCATCTAGTCATGCTGGCCACATGACCATGGAAGCATCCTCAGACTAATGCTGGCTCTTTGACTTGGAAACAGAAATGAGCACCACACTCTAGAATCGGTCACGACTGGCAGGGTAAACTTTACCTTTTTTGCGCAGAAGAGTAGTGTCACTTTTATGTTTCTTTTGTAACCCAAAAGAAATCGGGTTGCTGGTGATGCTAACCATGCTTCCTGAATCAGTACTATTGTATATATTTTGTCAGCAATGCATGTGTTATGACTACTTCCCCTCTTTGATCTTTTCATATCACCAGCATATTTTCCTTTCACTATGAAATGGCTCTTAAGAAGCAGGACAAAGTCAGGAATATGGTATCAAAAGAAGTCATATTCCTGCTCACTTCCAGGAGTATGACTTCACAGTGGTCTGCAAGGGTGTGTAAGGGCGAAAACGTGTAATGACATCACAGTGCAAACTTGGCTCCTTGCATACCTGCATTATAGTACAAATACAAAAGGTAGAGGTTGTAGCATGACATTGCAATATATGTATATTTTATCATGTTGACATCATTGTGGTTAGGAATGAATATCAGTAATTATTTGCACCATTTCATATTAAATCCTGCAGCTTGAAATGCTATAGTCTTCACACAGGAACTTCATACTGGGATTTTCTACCTCAGTTTTTAGTAGGGGAGCTCTTTATCTGAAAATTCCTCCATGTGAAAGTCATACTTTAATTCAAAATCAAAACAAAAGGATGTTTTGGAAACTGTCCTCTTAGATCTTTACAAAGGCCACTTAAAAACAACAGCAGTCTTTATGTACCTAGAACTACATAGAGATAAACTAAATTACCCAACTTGATATACAATAGTAGTAATGTGTCTTTGGGCTTTGGGCTGTGTACCGTTTTGGAAATCTAACACTTTACAGAGCTTTGTTTATTTCTCCTGTCATTCTGATTGTTTGGATCTCCTGTCCTTCTGATTCTTAACCCAACTGTAAATTTTGGCAGGCTAATATTTGTAAATACTTGACCAGACAGAGTATTAAAGTCTGTCTGTGGTTCTCCTGATTTGCAGCTGATGATCAGGAAGAAGGCTGGTCTCCCTGGTCAGAATGGACAGAATGCTCAGTTACATGTGGATCTGGAACCCAACAGCGAGGAAGATCATGTGATGTCACCAGCAATACTTGCCGAGGTCCATCCATTCAGACCAGGACCTGCTCCCTTGGCAAATGTGACAATCGCAGTGAGTGTTATAACACATTATTTTACTTTGCCTTCAATACAAGGACAGTAAATCTGGGATTAATCTTAAAGGAAAATGAAGATATTCAGGATAAGGATGGGGCATTTCATCACTTGTTAAGATATGGCGAGTCCTAAATAGCTTTATGGTTACCTTATTTTTCCCTAGGAGGCCAGTAGTGACTGATTGGTGATGGTATTGTTTTGTCTGGCCCATATGGAGTATTTATAGCACCATGCCCACATCTTGCTCTGCTGAGTAGTGTTCATCAAAGAAGCACAAGCATGATTGTCTGCTACTGTTGATATGGTTAGAGGTCTGTCTAAGTAATAGCTGAAATAGTCAGAGATATTTGAATTACAATTCAAGTGAAATTGACATACATCTAGGGGTAAATCGGAATTTCCATTAGATTCTTTGAGGTTGCAAATGCAAGCTCTTCATGTTTTTTTTCCTTTCTCTTGACCAGTACGTCAAGATGGTGGTTGGAGTCACTGGTCTCCTTGGTCTTCCTGTTCTGTGACTTGTGGAATAGGCAATGTCACTCGCATACGACTCTGCAATTCTCCAGTCCCACAGATGGGTGGGAAAGCCTGCAAAGGAGGTGGACGTGAAACTGAAGAATGTGCAAGGGACCCATGTCCAAGTGAGTTTGTTGGTTTGAATCTCTGTTTTGTGATAAGACCGTAATTTGTATATGCATGAAAAGTATGGACTACAAAAAAGCCTTCCGTGGGCATTATGAAAGAGTTAAAAATCTATATGCTCTACAGTGGAAAGAATATTCTATGAAAGCTTTTTGTGTGATTTAGAATCTGGATTTACCAGAGTCCCCACTTGTATAGAAGGTTTCCACAGATAAAACAGGTTCTTTTCTGAAGAGTGGCCCTTGATTACATTTTTCTTCTGGAATACCATTAAACTGTAGTTCCATTATCTGCAGAGACCTGCATCAAATGCAGTCCAAAATCACTTTGTCCATTATGAGCAGGTGAATTATGGGGCAATATTAGTGAATTTTACTAATGTAAATATATGTGGTCATTGCAATAGCTTATCGGTATGTGTTGTTGCTTATGCTGAAATTATATTGTCTGCCTTCCTCCAGTCAATGGTCGATGGGGTCCTTGGTCTCCATGGTCTGCATGCACAGTTTCCTGTGGTGGAGGCATTCATGAGAGATCTCGTCTCTGCGATAGTCCAGAACCTCAGTATGGTGGAAAGGCCTGTGCAGGCGATGTCATTCGCCGTGATATGTGCAACAAACAGGATTGTCCAATAGGTGAATATGGAATACACTCAATTGTCACATGAATTCTAAACACATGTATTGTGAGATATGTAGGAGGAATCATAGCTTGTTGCTACATCAGCTGATTTACATATAGAAGGCACCTGATTCTAAATGATACCCTCATGTTATATATATACTATCATGTTATATATGCAGCTATCCTGGGCCTTAGTGGAAGAAGAAAATCTGAATAATCTATACATTGTTCATACAGGTTTATTGAATAAACAAGGAAACATCTTTGACAAGTAAGAATGCATCAGTAGAAAAATATTAAAAAATGAGTAAAAACATTTAAATTAAACTTTTTAGCATATTTAATTAGATTTTATCAGATTGGCGGAAGTTTATCATATTTGTAGACCAAATCAAGTACATAATAACAATTTCTAAATTATTAATCAATACATGTTTTTTTAAATAAACAGTATAACCTTGAGACTTATAATGACATGATTCATTTGAACTAAAGGGGCTTTTTCACTCCCTTTCAATGCAGCTTCCTATTTGTAGTTATAAATCCTAAAAGGAAATAAGAGTCCAAACTGTTATTTTGTTTCATCTTTCTTACGCCTCATCCAGGCAAGAAAACCAGTTTAGGATGGAATTTAATCCAACTGAATTTCCAGATTCAAAATATTTGAGCTCGGAGCAGCTGTTCTGGCTTTAGTGGAAGTGTTCCAGGATTATCTTGACCACCTTAGAAATGTTCTAAGCTTGAATTAGCCCTTTTTCCATCTTAAAACATATGTTTTGACTTCTATAATGTTTGTAATCATGTCCGCACACCTCCTACAAGGTCAGAATAACCTTTTTCTTGAACTCAAAACATTTCAAATTTAAAACATTTTTCACACTTCTAATACAATCAGTACTGTGGATAATATGTGATGCAAAAGGGCTTTCTTTACTCATCAGCCCTAATACTCTTAAATCAGTTTCAACAGAGTTAGAGGATATTCTTTGAGGCTATATTAGGTATTGCCGAGAGTATGGGCAAGCTGCTTCTTCAGAAGCATTCCTTTTGATTAGTTGTGTTATAACAATGCTTTTTTGTTGTACTTCGACAGATGGCTGTTTATCAAATCCTTGCTTTCCCGGAGCAGAATGCAATAGCTATCCTGATGGTTCATGGTCCTGTGGTTCATGTCCTGCTGGCTATCTGGGAAATGGAACGTTCTGTGAGGACCTTGATGAGGTAGATGAGTTTCAGTGTGTGTGAGTTACTTTGATTCCACTTAGGGAACCCAGGTTTTCATTGTTGTTATTTGAAATGTCTGCTCAAAAATCTCATCACTCCTTTTTGCACTTTTTCCCCCTGGGGCAGTGTGCTGTAGTGCCAGATGTTTGCTTTAAATTCAATCAGAACCATCGATGTGTAAACACCAACCCAGGATTCCATTGCTTGCCATGCCCTCCACGGTACAAAGGAACTCAGCCATATGGGGTGGGCCTAGAGGCTGCCAGAACAAAGAAACAGGTAAGTGCCAGGAGAGAGGGAAGATGTATTCATTTGAGAAGTCGTGTTGTTTTAGAAAATAATTAAAAGTATAGATCTGAAAAATTTTGAAAAATTCAAAACCAATTGACAAATTGAAAAAATTCAAAACCAATTGACAAATTTGAAAAATTCAAAACCAATTGACAAACCAATTGACAAATTTTAGCCACAAAATCATGTCTTTGTGTAGAAAAGATGTATTAAAATATTAGGAGATATAGGTAGATTAAAGCACTTTTCAGATATATGGACTATATATGGAATTCTGAGAGTTGAAGTCCATACATCATACATTTGCTAAGGTTGAGAAATACTGGGTTAAATTAAACCATTTTGTTGGGCCAAGTTTGATTTCTCGTGTCTATGTGAACATATCCATGACAACATCAAAAGGGACAGGAAAAGTAGCAATCTCTCTAATGATTAAGTGAAAATGTAGAGCCTCTGATTTCTCACAATTAGAGTGCACCGTACAGAATGCATTTTTGTCAAGAACTATCAACCTTCCACAAAATGCCAAGGTCCTTTGAAATTGCCAGATACTTCTCTGAAAGATCTTAGTTTGAAAAAAATTTGATATAAAAATGTGAGAAGAATGGAAGATGAGAAGCTATATTTTCTAAACAGTGGTATTTTTTTCAGAATTTGGTCACTTTGGATTTTATTTCATCATCTCTTTTCCAACTGATACCTTTTTTGGATTCTAAATGTATAATTACTGTTAAAAGTATATTGAAGTTATATCAAACAAAACAGTTTTTCAATAACAAAACAGAAACAGCACCTGTGACTTATTAATAGGAAACTGAAGTCCATTATCTGTGTCTATAGGTTTTTTAAAAAGGAATTTATTTGTTGGCTACCTACTAAAAAATGAAATCTTTGTCAACATTAGTTTGAGTGACTTCATGGACATGCCTAAGTAATAATCTTCGCAACAGCATGGAAGCAGTTTGCCATTCTTCCTTTCAAAATTTCTTTCTTTTTTCTTTACCTTCCTGAAATTACAAAGGAAATGGATGGGGCTGATTATTTTTGCCTCATAGTAAATTTTAGATTGTTTAATTACATCCAAAAGTCTGCAGATGTGAGAGATAAATTTGTGAAGGAATATGTCATTTGACTTTAGGCAATACTTTAGTTAAAGACGGGCTTCTTCGTAAGTGTTATATTGACAGCAGAGCTGAGCTTACTAACTGCAAGCAAATGTTGCTTGGGTCTTTGGCCAAGTTTTTAATGAAAGATGATTATATCTGGATCCAGCTGCAGAAGATGTGCTTTAGACTCAACAATTAATGGGAAATTAAAATGACTTTTTTTGCTTTGTATGTCCTATAAAAATATCTGTTTTTTTGCTTTGTGTGTCCTATCTGCATAATGATCTGTTTTTCAGGTATGCGAGCCTTCCAACCCTTGCAAAGATAAAACACACAGTTGTCACAGTTCAGCTGAATGTATCTACTTGGGACATTTCACCGACCCTGTGTACAAGTGTGAATGTCGAACAGGCTATGCAGGTGATGGATTCATCTGTGGAGAAGATTCAGACCTGGATGGATGGCCCAATAGTAACCTGGTCTGTGCTGCCAATGCCACTTATCACTGTATAAAGGTAAAGTATATGAAGTAGAGAGGTCCAAAATGTCTAAACTGAAAATAGAGAGTTTTTAAAAACAGTTTTCTACCGGGCTGGCTTTATCATGGCAAGTACCTATGTAATGATATGATGAGCAGCAAAGGGTTCATGGTCACAGCTAAATAGGAAGGAAGATAGTTTGTTCTCCTGAGATGTGGCAAAAGTCACATCTGTCACATTGGCAAAGCTGAGCAAATGTCAAGTTATTTCAGTTCAACTCTGAAATTGAAATAAGAGTGGCATAAAAATTATGTAATTATTCCTCTTTTACCATTTGTTAGGCCATTTAGATATAAAGCATATATCTCTCTAATCTACCTATCGATTTAACATATGTTTCCCACGTTTTTTTTCCTGTCTTGTACTAATTATATTTCTATAATGATTCACCCCCCCAAAAAAAGATGAACAACTTAGGAGAGAATTGCTAAGGCCAAATGTATTAGAAATCCTAAATTATGGGGAATGAAAGCTGAGTGAATACAAACGTAAGTTTATTATAATGGTGATTTTCCAACAAGGCATAATAACTTTATCTCGAATTAGGTCACTAATAATTTTCTCAACGAGTCAGCCAAATATATACTACACAGGAAAATGTGTATTAAGTATAACTTTTACTAAAGCAAAATAATCAAACACATAATAGGATGCCAAGAAACAATATAACCCAATATCAAGTGAATTGAAATTACATTCCCTAAAACATATGAAATATTCCATAACTCTGAAAAGATATTGATTTTTTTAAAAAATAGTATTTAAATTTAGTTTCATCAGCAATTTCTTTTGTTATTTAGATTTTAAAACCCTCTTTTTCAAATATACACATTTGTAAACAAGATATGAATCAACACAACAATTAGAGAACTGTGCAAACAAAATTTAATTGTGCTGCGGTCTGTATGTTAATTTGAAAAGGAGGAGAAGTATTAGTGAACAAAACATAATTGTCTATTTTCCTTAATTGAAATATAACTCAGTTCCTTGTTGTTTTTCTTGCTGTACTTTATTTAAAGTCAATTAACTAATGGAATGTTTGTAATCTGAAAACTGAACATAACTGCATACATTTCTGAAACAAATGTATTTCCTTGTCTTTAACAAGGAAGAAACGTTAAATTTGTATGTGATCTCACAGTTTAAATATCATATCCATCTATATTTACAGTTCATCTTTTTGGGGGGCAATTAGGCTAATTTCTTTAGAAGAACATAAATTAATGCCTAACTTATTTAGAAGACATTCTTCCCAACAGCTCAGCCATAAGTAGATGTAACTGAGATTTAAATGGCTTTCTTTGTCAATCCACTGGAAATATCAGGTGTTGACCTCATTTGAAATAATTACAATTTAGCAATATTATTTAACACAAGCAAAGGCTGCCTTTTCTTAGCACCTGAACATTTATGAAAAGAAATAAGCACTTATATCCCTTTACTCACTATATCTTGTACTGTAGAAATACATTCAGAGTTTCCATTGAAACATTATTTTGTTGACCAGAACTTGGGGTTATTATATCTGAAATGAAACCCTGTACTGATCAAGACCCTTTGTTTATCTAGGATAACTGTCCTTTCCTGCCAAATTCTGGACAAGAAGATTTTGATAAGGATGGCAAAGGTGATGCTTGTGATGAAGATGATGACAATGATGGTGTAGTGGATGATAAAGTAAGCTCTTATTTCCTCCATTAAGCCATATTTTCCTTTCAGAAAAAATCAACGTGGAAACCATCAATACATTTTCAGTTTTTCTGAGGTGTCTCCATTTCCATGATATATTTTTTTACTGATATCAATAGACTTTACACGCTCCATATGTAACAAAATTGTCCTAATTCTCCATGAGTTCATGCAATTTTTCAGCTCATGCATATTATAGCATGCATCTTGGACTATTGAAATAGTTTATTTATTTATTAATTTTATACACTGCCTGTCTCACTATCAAAGTTACTCTGGGTGAATAATGACAGTTGGACAATGATACCTAGGACAATCTATTATGTTTATTTATGTAAGCTGTGTAATATATACATTGTTGTCATAACTCATAACATCAGGATGAGGCCACTTGTAAATCCTAATGAAACAAAATTTCTAATTTAATCATTCATTAATTTTATATATCACCAAACTAATGTGAGCTTCAGAATGCTTTCTAATTAAGGCATTAAGAGAAATCCGTTTGCCCACTAGCCATTTAATATTCCATGGAGGGTGGTGCCAACTAGAAAAGAGTTTTTGAAGTTTTTCTTAACACTGGAGTGGAATATGTGGGAACATACTGTATAGCTTGGTTCAGAGAAAAAGGAAATCTTCTTTCCAAACTTGATCTGTGCTCCCATAGTTATTCTATAATCTTGCTTCTTCTTTCAGGACAATTGTCCTCTTCTTTTTAATCCACGGCAATTTGATTATGATAAAGATGAAGTTGGTGATCGTTGTGATAACTGTCCATATGTCCACAATCCGGCTCAGATTGACACTGATAATAATGGAGAGGGTGATGCATGTGCAGTAGATATTGATGGAGATGGTATGTTATTACTTATTCTCTTCCACTTTGTTTCTAGGAAGTAGTCTAGACTAACTCTCATTCCATATCAAAATCTCTTCCTGGAAGCATCTCTAGTTCAAATATGACATTTACTCACATCCATCCATTTATGCTTCTGAAGACAATATTTGGGTGCAGTCCAGAAATGAATTATATTCACATTTATTTTCTTCATGTCGTGTTCATATATTAACATATGTAGATCTTTGATTTATGCACACCCTTTTTTAACTGAAACAACAAATATTTCCAGCAACAAGCAAATACTTTGGCTGGAATTGATCAAAGACATGATGCATCCAATTATGTTGGGTTTTAGCCATGGGGGAGGGGGGAAGATGCATCAATGGAAGGCTATGTTTTCAATCAAAGTTTTCCATGAATTGAAGAGGTGAGATCATTTTTGACAATATCCCCAGAAAATACAGGCTATGGTAATTCATTGGACAATAATTCTGTAATGATTGAAGATACTTCACCATGTTTTCAATACTACTCTGAAATAAAATAAGCTACACAAGTCAGTTAAGCAACTTTTTATGGACAAAAGTTATATACGGAGAGATACTTTTTAATACTATCACATTCACTTGATATCTAAATTTAATAAAGAAAGAAAATATAATTATGTTCTAGTGATTTCATAGTCTTTATTTAGTTATTTCATATGTTTTTGTAGTATTCTGTGAATACACCCAATAGTATTCTGTGGCTGTTCACAAGGAATAAAAGAAATTAAAATAAAATATTTATGTAGAACCATATGCCAGTCAAATCATATGTCTTCATCCAAGGTGCTTGCCAGAATGCCTTGAGAAAAGAAAAAAAATTATTTTAGATGTTAGAATAATAAGAATCATAGATTCTTATTCATAGATTCAAACATCAATTAGATGTTTGGCTGAAAGGGAAAGAAAAATCAATAGTTATATTTAACATTATTAAACTGGCAAATATAACTTGAACAGTAGCCCAGTCTTGAAAAATTTACCAATCCAAATAGCTTTGATATTTTTTCAGTGCCTTTGGGGTTATGCATTTTGGCATGATTTGCAGCCTGAAACATTAATGTCCTAAGGATGTTGTTGCAGCATTTCTTGGCAGTTGAATCGCAGTTTTCAGTATTTGCAAGACTAGGGGGCAGAGGAGATACCCTGTTAAGCCTTGGATTTGGCTCAGTGAATGTGTATTATGCGCATATTGGATATGTATATCAGCAGAAATTTGCAATCGTCCTATTTCAAACTTTAATTTAATGTTTACATTAATGATCAAAGTTATTTCTTGCTTGATGTTGTTCTGACAATGTTGCAAGAAAAAGTAAAGAAACAGAAATTAAAGTATAACTGAAATATACAGGAAAACCCTATCAACTTCCATTATTTTCTGGAAGTACGTCTCATAATACATTTTCAAGGAATACTTTAGAATTCAAAAGTGGGCTGTGCTGGTGTCCCTTTGAGTGATTTTAATAAATCAGAAAGGATTTCACTTACAATAGTTTTACAGTGAGCCTTTTCTAAATGATCTGCTGAAATAAAAATGCATTTGGTGAAAACAGGACAACATCTGTAAAAGGATTGATCTGCAGGTTCAACATTCCTGGGTTGATAGGTATAGATTCTCACAAAAAATAAATTTAGATCATGCAAGCCTGTTTACATCTAGTTTTCATCAGAAACTTGCAGGATAAGGATTTGAAAAGACACCAGATGATTTTCTTTCACTGATGTGAGCACTTGCCTA
>JANHZU010002679.1:168531-188190 GCA_032468055.1 Acrochordus granulatus | reverse complement strand
ATGAGACCTGTCCAGTATGGTTGAACCTCTGGCAGAGCTGTCATCTTCTTCAGAGCACACAAGCCCCCCAACCACAGCAAGGTGATGCCTCACTGGGGGGAGGTAATTTAGCTAATAATTCCTAATAATTATCTGTGCTTCAGATCCAGTCACCAAATCTTTCTGACCTGAACCTTGCTCATTACTACAACAGAAAGCTATAATTGTTCCTTTTTCAAAAAGCAAGAAATTAAAGCCCTTTGCTGAACAAGAATTTAATTTTGGACAGAATGGCTTTAAGATTTCCCATACAGGTAGTCCTCAACTTATGACCACAATAGTTATCAGAAAATTGTTAAGTGGTGTGATTGTTTAGTGAGGCATCCCATGACTACACCCAATTTTATGAACTTTTTTTTTTGCTCAGGTTGTTAAACTAATCTCACAATAATAAACTTGTAATTTGCAAACTCTTGCTGGCTTCCTCCATTGACTTGCTTGTCAAAAGCTGGCTGGCAAGGTTGCAAATGGCAATCATGTGTCTGTAGGATTTTGCAACTCCTATAAATGCAAGCTAGTTGTTTACCATCCAGATTGCAATCATATGACTGAGTGGATACTGTGTTAGTCATGAGTACATGTAATTTCAAATGGTTGCTAAACAAATGGTAAGCTGAGGACTATTTGTAGTTGTGTCTGTCAATTCCTATTTCCAGGGGAGGAATACAATGCCTCACTTTATAAAGATTTTAATTGAGAATGTTTTAGCCTAAGACCAAGTTATTATGATTGGGATTTGCAAAAATATGAGAATAATGACAATTATGCATGTGTTAATAATTTAATAATAGAGCAATGGCTTCCCATATTAAATATCCCAGTTCAACCATCATCTCTCCTGAAATTAATGAAATACTTGGAGATTTGACAGACAGAGGTATTCTAACTGTGCTAATAAGTTTGTTAGATAAGAGATAACTCAACAGAGAGGTAGCCTTCTTGACAAGGGATGCATTCCAGAATGTGGTATTTGGGGACATAATACCATAGAAAAGCATGAATGAAAAAAATAAAGAGACAGGGCTATAGTTGTGGAATTTCTCCCAGCATCGCTCTGTCCAGAACTCTACCTGGCCAACATAATATTCATATTTCTCATAGAAATTAGAAATGCCTTACGTTTTGCTTCTTCATTCCTGTTTTATTATTTTTCTTCATTCCTGTTTTATTTTTTCTTAGTAATCCTACTTAAACTGACCTAAAGTCCTTGGTTAAAGACATTGTGAGGACATGGCTGGTGGAAAGACTGAAATATATGTTGCCTTGAGCTACTATAATAAAAGTGGGATATAAATCTAAATAAACAGCAGGTGCATGTTTCAAGTTCAGCTTGATATAACAGGAAAAATAAATAGTACACTTTTATTTCTGTACAGATTACTAAATGGACAAAATTTTCTTAAAAATATTTTTTCTAATATAAAATTCTAATATAGTAGTATAGAAATTTGAGACAGCACCAACTAAAGCGACACAAAATGGCATGTTTTTTCAGCCATTTGCCATTCTGAGTCCAGATAGGCGAACATACTGATCCTGAATATTTATGAACAACATAATTTATTTGAGACAACTGGAATGTCTTCATTGTGCTCTGGAGGATGGAAATAGATGGACAACAGTGGGAACATGATTTTAAGGAAGGTGAGGGGAAAAACAGGAAAAAAGGAAACAGGAATAGTGTTTCACTTTCAGGAACAGTGAAAAGATAGGTTTTTCACTTGAAGGGACAAAGAGGTTAAATAGACTGAGAAGAATGATCTTAGGTAGAAATGAGCAATTGCAATGTATGTTTTTATTTATATGTATTTAAATTATTTAATCTATAAATTTGTATGCCACCCATCTTAGGCCAAAAAGTAAATTGAATCAAAATAAATAAACAAAAAATAGAACCCAAACCATAAAAACCTAGCACCACAACTAAACTTTCCAACACTCCCTACTACACTCTCTTCCCATTATAAGTTTGGAGGAAAGCCCAGATCTTAAAATACTTTTTGAAATTTGCTCTTGTCTGTCCAGTCCAAACTTTATTAAGGACATTTTAGGAGGATTCTTCTATTGAACCACTTTCATCCCTAGAAGTAAGAATATTTTAAACAGATAATCAATAGCTTTGAGGATGTAAAATATATTTACAATAATTCTCTGTTGTTTTCAAAAGGATTGTTTTCTTATTTCCCTTCTTCAGGAAAAGAGATATAAGACAAAAATGTCAATAGGCTTGTTCCGTATCATTTTCCTACTGAAACATACAGGGGAGAGATCCATTTCTCATCTTGATATTTACTATGGATTAATCCATTACAAATGATTGACTGGGATCTCTGCTTTCTCAACATTTTATAACCTGATTCATGTGGTTCTTTGGTCTGAAACTTATGGCCATCCCAAATAGAGACATAAAATATACAAAAATAACTAGAATTGATTTCATAGCTGTTTAGTGCAAGGTACACCCATCATCAATTTGCATTGACATAATCTGACTTTTATCTAGGATAACATGCATGCATGTTCATTGTGAGACCTAAATGACTAGAATTTACCAGGGGTTGTGGTGGTTATAAGTTGAACTAATCACATGGAATTACTTCTCTTCTCTTTTTAACATTCATGTATTTGTACTGATCACATATATCTGTTTTTTCTCTAAGGTGCTCTTTAGATGTAAGTGTACAATCCCTTAATGAAATAAATTTATCTTTAGGAATAAAGCAAAGAAAAGTCCAAATAACAAGATCTGATCCATGAGACATAGCTTGGGAATAAAAAAAATAAGTGTATCATAGCAAGGCTATCCATTCCTTTCCACTGATGAAGATGTTTCTTTGATCAACTTGAAAACATGTTCACAAAAATAGTCTGAATATTATTCTGTTCCAATTACATCTGTAAACATTCCAGAATTTATTTATTTATTTTACTTACTTATTCAAATTATTACATTTATATGCTGCCAAATTCAAGATGACTCTTGGTTCAATTTCAGAATTGAGAAAGCCTTTTGGATTAAAGGCGAAACGTCTTCGACTTGAGAAAAATCCAGTCCAGATGCCTGTTTTTTAAACTTTGTTGTGAAATAAAACACATAATAAAAACAATTAAAAACAGTGAAAAACCTTTAAAACAAACCAATCAGATTGAGCAGGAAGTTAGAAAATATGTACGGGGAAGGGGAATATTAAACCACCAACCACCTCCAAGATGATGTGTCCCCATTGGAGTCCTATGCCAGATGGCAGAGGCAGGTCTTAAGCTCTTCTGGAAGATTGTAAGGGTGGGTGCAGACCTCACCTCTGGGGGCAAGATGTTCCACAGTGCAGAAGCCACAGACAAAATCTTCTTGATCCCATCAGCTGAAATTCCTTGACTGATGGGATTCGGAGGAGGTCTCTTCCTCTGAATCTGGTCAGGTAGGACATCCCCATTGGGGTGACAAAGTTCCTCAGATAACCTAGTCCCTACATGAAGGACTTTCAAGGTCAAAACCAACTCCTTGAATTGCACCAGAAGAAGACTGGAAACCAATGCATCTCATGGAATAAAGCTGTTACATGGCCATTCTATTGGCCCCTACGATCATCTGCACAGCAGCATTCTGCACCAGCTGCAGTCTCTGGATGCTCTTCAAGGGTAGCCCCATGTAGAGCACTTGCAGTAATCAAATGATGAGATGATGAGGGCATGAGTGAATGAGTGAGGATAACTCTGTTCTAAGAAGGGGTGTAATTGGTGCACCACATACAGTTGTGCAAATGCTCTCCTAGCTGCAACTGCCACCTGTTCTTCAAGAAGGAGTTGTGAATCCAGATTGTGCATTGAGTCTGTCTGGGGTAGTGCCACCCCATCCAGAGTTAAAGTTGTAAAAGTCCCAGAAAAAGGTCCCCCAGACACCTAAAGCCACTCAGTCTTGCCAAGGTTCAATTGAACCCTGTTGTCTCCCATCCAGACCCATCCAGCCTCCAGACACTCCAGAGTCAGGGCAAAGACAGCATCACTTGGATCACCAGGGATGGAGATGTAAATCTGAGTATCAGCATACTGATGGTATCTCATCCCATGACATGGATGATCTCACCCAGCAATTTCATGTAAATATTAAAAAGGAGAGGAGAAAGTACCAAGCCTTGTGGCACACCACAAAGTAGCAGCCAAGAACTGGCCTTCTCTCTCCCTATTAACACCGATAGGGAGTTGTCTTGGAGAAGGAGCCAAACCAGCGCAAAACTGCACCACACAGCCGCAGTCCCTGCAGCCAAACCAAAAGGATACTATGGTAGATGGTATCAAAAGCTGCTGAGAGGTCAAGGAGAGCTAGGTTGGATGCACCAACACCATCCCACTCTTGCCAGAGATCATCCACTAGAGCCACCAATGCTGTCTCCATTTCATAACTTGGCCTGAATCCAGACTGAAAAGAGTCCAGAAAATCAATTTCCTCCGAGAACCTCTGAAGCTGCCATGTGACCACTTTCTCAACCACCTTCCCTAAGAAGGGCAAGTGGGAGACTGGAGGATAATTGTCCAGACAGCTGGAGTCCAATTAAGTTTTTTTTTAATGGGGGATGAACCAGGGCTTAAAGGGACCCAGAAATGTCTCCTCTTCAGTGAAGCATTAATCACTGCATGGACCCACCTTTTAGACACCATCCTGGCAGGAGGGACAAGGATCTAATTGACAGATGGTCAAACTGACAACATCAAGGACCCTGTCCACTTCATCAGGAGCAGCAGGATCAAATTGTTCCCAGATAACTGGTAAGACTCCTCCCTAGGCATCTCAAGTGTATCTGCTTCACCCACAGCTTCCAATTGGGACTGAATCTGAACGACTTTATCTGCCAAGTGTTCAACAAATTCCTCTGAATGGTCCTGGAGAAGATCCCCTGAATCCCCCACAGCAAGAAGGGACCGTGTGATCTTAAATAGGCCAAAGAATGACACTCTGCTGATACAATAAGGGAGGAGAAATAATTATGTTTCGCCACCCTTATTGCCACAAGGTAAGTCTTGACAGTGGCTATAGCTCATTAATGGATTCTTGCACAAATCCTGAGATGAATCTTGGTAGGAAGTGAAGTACAATAAGAGATGCCTAATGTGCCAATATAGGAAGATAAAGAGTTAATCTAATCAAACACAAACAAGGAACCATATTAGGACTTATATAAAGTCATAGGTGGGAACATTTTTCTGTCCTTATCATGTCTGCCAATTTGCCCTTATCGCATATGCCAATCTGATAGCTCTGTTTAGGATAACCTAGTCACTGCTGGGGAAAGACAGAGCACAGGACTTGCTCTGGGGTTGCTGTGAAGAATATTTGTGCTACTTGGTCTGCCTCCTGGGCCAGTCTAGAAAGGAGGACAGAGGTATAGTAGTATTAGTTAAAGTTTGACTCTATCAAAGTGGACAAAATCCTCTAATCTGTGACCTCAGTCACCTATCTTTTGGAACAAGATGTCTCCTGGATGGTTGAGGCCAGCTGGGATGTTAACTGTTTTTGGGCCATGCAGTGGTATCTGTTTTTCTGTGGGAGGTGGTGATATCCTTGGTCTTGAAGGAGGTTGTGTACATTGTCTCCTTAAGAGGCCAACCATATTGGACAATTTCCATCTCAGAGGGTGGTAGACGTTAAAGGATGTTGGAGAAAACAGATGATCTAGATCCATTTCAGTCAGAGTTTAGGTGAAGTTCAGACTACATTGGTTATGTCAATGACAGAGCCAGCATGGGGGGTGCTGTGCTCATCTTAATGCTTCTTGATCTTTCACTGACTTTTGATACCATTAACCAATGCAATGAAGTAGCTATGTGTTTAAGCTGATATAGATTGTCGTATAATAGCTGCCAAAATAAGATATGTCCAAACACATATCTCATTGCCTGATTTTATATTTAGTTGTTTCCATTAAAGTGCCTCAGTTCCAATCCAGTATTATGTGACAGAGAGTCTGAAAGAACACACACTGTATGTATTCAAGTAGTTTAGGCACTGAAGACTTTTCCTCGGTACCATCTGCTTAAAATATGAAGGATAGGCTATGTTTTAGGAGGAAATCATTACTTTATCTTTCTGGTATCTTTAGTTTCAAGGTTCTCCATTCTCTGAGATAAAATAGTGTATTATAGTTATAATTATATTATTTGTTAATATAATTAAGGGTGGATATATTAATTTGAAATAATAATAAGATGAATAAATCTCAGTACAGTAATGAAATTAGATCAATGTTTTCTCGTGTGAAGAACACAGCAGTGATACCATTAGCCATATAGCCGGCATATAACACATACACCATTTTATAACATAAGGCAGCCTTACAAAAGATTTATACTCAAAAGTAAAGTGCATGAGCTAAAAAACAAGTCCCTTTTATTTGTGATTAATACTGTTTCATGTCTGAGGTGAAAAAATACCAATTATCCCCTTGAACATCAATACAAGAGAGGGGGGGAAGCAGTGTAAAAATGTGCTGATAAGACCTTCAAGAATGCTGAATCCCTCATCCTACCTAGTACATTATGCATGTACTTGCAACAATTCATTTCAGGTCTTTCATGAGAGTCTTTTGAGATAAGAAGGCCGAGAGCAGGAAAAAATGTTTTCAGATTAAAGCATTACATTGGTTTTGCCCCAGGTTAATTATAATTCAATTCCAAATTATGGAGTTTAAATTATGTAATTTGGTGCATCCTCTGTTTTTTTCAAAATATGTAACTTTTTCAAAGTACGTTTGTATGTATTGTAATATTATTATGAATGTTCTGCCTAATTTTGGAACTTGCTATCATGCCATTTTTTTTCTCTCATTCAGTAGAAATTGAGCAGATCAGCAGGAAAGATACAGTACAGGGATCAGGGATCATGATGGCCCTCATGAAAGAATGGACCAGCATAATGTCTGCCCTATGAATGTGAGCTGAATACTTTTGTCCTTATAGTTATTTGATGTAATAAGAACTGAAATTGTCAGAGTTGTGTAGATGAAGCTTTGAAGCTTGCCTAGTTTCATATGTATATCAAGAAGCAGATGGGGTATAGAATGAGATTTCAGTTTTCTGAAAAATTCAGTTTACATCTTGAATAAGCTTCTGGATCTAGCCTTGCCCATTATACACTACTTGCCAATTGTGTCTGTTCCTGATAAGATCAAACTTGGCCATAGAAGTATATGCCTTAGTTACATCTACCACCACAGGCTCTACTTGGACCTCTCTTGGAAGATTCTTGGAAATTGCTGTTGCTCCCAAATGCAGCAGTAGGAATCTTGATGGAAATTGGAAGGCAGGACTACATTATTTTAGTCCTATAGGGATTGTGCTGGTTGCCAGATGATTTTTGTACGCAGTTCAAAGGGTTTTTTTAAAAAAAGTTTGGCTGTAGTATTGATATTGGAATATCTTCCTGATGCCTGGCCAAATCATAAAGAATAACAGAAAGCATTTCTGTTTATTCCAGCTTTAACTAAGGTGCAGTTGATGGGGATAAGAGAAAAAGCTATCTCAGTGGATGTACTTGGATGCACATGTTTTGAGGGACAGGTTGGCATCTTCTGTTAATGTTCCTCTGCCAACCAGTTAAGTCTTCCCATTTATGAAGGCATTTTCCCTATAGGGAATATTAATTTTATTCTTTTCTGTTGTATCAATCTTCTTTTCATGTGTTTTCTTGCATTGTCTTCTTTTCGTTTTTCTTTAAATGAGTTTAATTTTCTATTAGTCTTCAGTATTATTAGTCATATTGAATGGTGTCTGCACCAAAAGGCTAGGACATGAATTGTTATATAAATAAAAACTTGAATCATCTATTTTATACCCCAGAAGGACAACAGTAATCTTGTCAATAGTATTAAAGCTTTATTTTAAAAAGGAAAAGACTTTTTCCCAATATTCACCCCTTATGTAAATACATAAAATATGCTTTTATAAGTACATAGCTCCTATTACGATAGAAAAAGCCTTGTCATATTTATTTTATGCAACAAAATATTTAGGAAAGATTTGTCTGCCTTTTCTTTTTCTTCAGGATTTTGATTCCCCTAGTACAGGCCGCAGAGAACTGCTCCCTTGCCTGTAGCTCTGTAGATGGCTAAGCAAAGGTAAAAAAACAAACAAGCACAAGCAAAGGAACATATATGCATTTCTATAATCTCTCATTGCAAAAATCACCATTGTTGCAACAAAGATTTTCTGTCCTCACTTCTGAACCTGAGAAATTCAGTAAGGTGTCACAACTTGCCTGTGACTTGCAGCCCAATATTTTCTGTTGAACTTCTCCATCTTCAGATAGAATAAATTGAGAGAAAAAAGAAGAAAAGTAAACAAGTATGTGTCTTCCGAAGAACTATTTATACTTCACACTATATTTTCAAACACTTTGCCATTCAGTCTTGTTTATCATTGCCTATCTGTCATTTATCCTTATTCTCATTTTGGGGAAAGTAAAGGTAGGTAGAGTTCAGTGTTAAACAAGAAATTTAATCCAGGTTGCTAAAATTTGAATTAAGGTAATGAAACTGGGGTGAAGTTGACTCATAAGAATAATGATGTGTATCTGTGCAACAACATTCCTTTATCTTCACTTTGTATCCCTAATCCTAAACTGTATAAAGTTCTGGGGTATCTAAATTATACATCTGCCAGAATTGCAGTCATACATACGTTTAATTCTGACTGTCTTCAGTGGAGCTTATTCCCCAAAACATGTTTTCAAGATTGCAGCTGCAGTGCTTCATTCTACAATTCCTGCTTCATTTCCTAAAACCCTTACAACTGTTGCCTTTACTGAAGTTCTGCAGCATGTATGAAGAATTTGCAAATTACATATAATATTGGCCAAATTCCACAAGATCCTCTGCCTGTACCTCAATTGTCTTCCCTCCCTTTATGCATTCACATGAAGATCCTGATAGTTAGTTTCTTTCATAGCTTTTTGGAGTACAAGTGAACTGAACGACAAAGGTAAGTTGTTGCTACCTTCCATCTTTCTCATCCACCAGCTGATTGCCATTGGACAGAGATGAGAAATGTACAGATCCATATAGAAGGAAGAAGAGAAGAAAGAAATCACAAAAGTTCCTTTATAATTCATTCTCTCTCAGAAATAAATAGGATGGTTGAGAGGAAGAGTATTTTTGTTTACATGAATGTGTGTATATAAATTAGAGAAAGAGCAAAAAGCTGAGTTTGTAGCTGTGTGTTTGTGACTCAAAATTAATATCACCACGCAAGCTATCCATGGGGACAAAATACTGTCCATCCTTTTTCTAGAATTTGTAGTTGAGTTTCTTACTGTATATTGACTTTTGCAACAGATTCTGAATAAATAGTCATATGTTGTAATGAAATGTGTGAATGACTCTGGGAAGAGGGGAAGAAGAAGTTTAAGTTTCTTACTGAAATAGGACTTGAGAACATGGCAGACTTGCTTCCTAGGAGTAGCTTGGCAGCTCATATTAGGCAAACACAATGCTCCTGGCCCCATGGACATGCAGATTCGACATCGCAAAGCGTTGGCTTCAAGACAAAGAGTAGATAGTCAGCAGATGGACGGTCAGGCACCTTTTAGTTGAGTTTGGCAATCTCTCATCTCCAAACCCAAGTTTCAGATAAGATTTAGCTTGTCAGATCTTACTACTTGCACTCAGGAGAACACAGAAAGCTGGTAATTAAATGATATGAGTATGTGGATTCTATTAGTAGCAATTATGTCTCCCCTTCCATCTTTTCTCAGTACCATTGCTCATATTTTGTAGAATGCATTGAGAAGCTGATTAGTGTTAACTATCTAACACATTTGCCATTATTATCAAACAAATATATTGATATGAGTTTGCAACAGTTCTCTTTTAATGTTGTATTTAACTTTGGATGAAAAAGTCAAATAATGTTATGCTTGTAATATTGATGTCCTAAATTGTAACCAATATTTATAGATTTTTTCTTTATTCTCAATATTTTAAGCTATCTAAATAATGGAATGCAAATATATTATTTATTATTTATTACACATATTGCTATGCCGCCAATTTCCGAAGACAGTCTATAACATCATTACATTCAAATATTACAATGTCTCAAGATTTATTATCTAATAAAAAGAAAAAAATCAGCCTTGATGCTGAAGTTTATGAAGTCATTGACACAATTATAAAAGGTAGCCTTTACTTAACAACCCTAATTGTTAACACTAAGCAAAACAGTTGCTAAGTGGGAAATCATGAAACTGCAATTGTACTTTTTTGGTTTGAAAGAGAGAAGACTATTCAGCTTCACACCCTCAGCTTTTGTTTGTCTCCTATCAACCCCCTGCCCTTTGGAATGTTCCGGAACCTCTTAATGTCTTGTAAACATCAAAAGCATTGCCCAGGATTGGAAGCCATGGCTGAATTAGACAAACAGCTTACTCTCTTGAAATCCCTTCCTCTCCAATCTCTTCACTCTTTGAGAAGGGGGAGAAAAAAAGCAAGCTATTTCTGTAAGTAATCTCCTTTTCCTGATCTTTTCCTGCTTCCCATATGTTCACATTGCTTTTGATGTGTACAAGAACAAACAACTTACTTTCTTGCAATCTCTTCCTCTCCAACTCTATGCTCTGCAAAGGAGGAAGAAAAGATAAAAAACAGGTCAGGCACATGACAAAGTGCACTGGCTATAATTGAAAGAACAAGCCTAATAAATTGTTCCTAAGAAAATTATGTGGACATTTCTTTGTATTAAGAAAGATGGGACAATTTATTTTTCAATTTGGTCAAACAATAAGTCTTGGAATTATACCTCTTCAGTGTTTACCTCCCTCCCTTCCTCTCTCCCTCCCTCCCTCCTTTCCTCCTTTCCTTCCTTCCTTCTTTCCTTCCGCCTTTTACTTTACATATTTTTCCTTTCATCTTTTACAGACATTTTAAGTTACTTTCAAAGACTTTCAAACAGTTGCATATTTTATGATGCCCTTTTCCAAGATCCCTCTTTTAGTTTCCAGAACTTACCTCCAGGTGGAAGACAGAGTAAGGCACTAATTGCACATAACAGGATTTGATCTTGTGGGGACATCACAAAGTAGAGGAAGGTCAAATTGTAAACTGCAGCAGAGTCTGACAATCACAGGTGTCTTTGTTTCCAGAATACTTTAACAACCTTCCCCCTTTTATCTTGTTTATGGCACAACCCCCCAATAGAACATTCTGTCCTCATGAAAGGAACACAGACAGGCTTGTGGGTTAAAAATCCTATACTGACCACTTATGCACAGCAGATTAATTAAGATTTCAGCAAGATAAAAAATGGCTTCATGGCATTTTTTAAATTACCAAATTAATACATGAAACAGAATTTGATGAAAAGATACAGCCTGTTCAAGCAGAGACTGGACAACCATCTGTTAAGGATGTTCTAATTTGGATTTCTGAGCAGAGCTAGAGAGTAGACTTAGTGCCCCAAATGGTGCCAGGTCTAGGGTTACATCTGATAAAAATTAGGGCTTTTTTATTATAGTGAAAAGGAACTACCACCTAGTCCCATTCCTTCCACCACAAGCCCAACTTTTCATGGTGTTGCTTCCCATAATTCATTTTATTATCCCTTAAAATATGCTTCCTCCTTTGCCAAACTGCCTCCTGTATTTTCTCATGATCTTGATTCAGTTTAGCTCAGTATTTTTTGTACATCCTTTTGCTAAGAACAATGTTTCTCAACCTTGTCAACTTTCAGATGCATGAACTTCAACTTCCAAAATTCCCCAACCACCCATGCTGGCTGGGGAATTCTGGGAGTTGAGTCCACATATCTTAAAGTTGAAGAGGTTGAGAGACTCTGTCTTAGAAGGATGATTGGCTTCCTGGAACCAACTATGATGAAGCCCTGGAATTTAATCAAGTACTCCCTGGAGTGCTCTTCATTAGTATACATGGACAATTAAATAAACATAACAAATATATAGTTCAACATTTCCTAGTCTCTTCTAGTTTCTACAGATCTTCAACACTTGGATGCAGATTTATTTTGTGTACCAAAAGTATGGTATATTTTTTGGCATAAGTTTGCATCTTTACAACACAAATCTTTTCCGGTTTTATAATATTTTTTCTCAATATAGTAATGCAACATTCAGACTACTTTTTATTATGAATGACTTTAGAGGCATTACTCTACACACAAATTTTTTTTTTGCAGAATGGAATTTGAGAAGCCCCATCCATAAAAGTGCTTGAGTCATCCCCCCCAAAAAAATCTGTGCATACAGCAGGATCTTCTATATGGAGGAAGTATATTCAGTGGAAGCTTCTATTTGAGCTTAAATTATGATATATTGTACAGTACTGTGCAAAAGTCTTAGGCCACCACCTGTTTTGTTTTAGCAAAGTTTTAATGACCATAATTATTTTCAGGTTCTGTATTAGGATTCACACAGAAAATACAAGAAATATGTACACAAAATTTAAACAAACACAATTTTCAGAACAAAATGGCTTCTTCAGACAAAACTCAATATTAAATAGTCAGTACTAAATACTTGCCACTTTAGCCTGTGGAAGCTGTTTTTTCTGCTTTTTCCTATTTTTGAATATTACATACAAATTTCCTGTATTTTCTGATTGTATTCTAATAAACAGACTGAGACAGAATTATATGTGGTTATATATGGTTTACCATTGCTAAAATAAGAAATCTAATGGTGGCCTAAGACTTTTTCATACTACTGTATGTAATCCTTAAAGACTGAAATTCTTTAGCTCATTTTACCTCCCTCTATTTAATATTTCTAACGGATTCAATAGCTTTTGCTAGACGCAACAGGGTTTATATGAATGAGATGGGAGAATGTAAATTAGGTAACTCCCACTTTTTCTCAGATCCATGTTCTTGATTATTATGATGTTCTGACCATTCAACTACTTTTCCCCTGCCTATCCTGTATATTAAACTCTGGGACAAATTATTCTTATGAAAGCATGTCATGTTGGAAGCAGAAAAATGTAAGAAACAAATCTTTGCAACTGAATAATTCTTTCATCCAGGATGGTTTCCAGTCAGTTTTGCTCTCCTATTGAATTTAATCCACTCATCTAGTTCCTCTAACTTTTATGTGCTTCTCAATATAGAAGAATAGGCAGAATAATGTGACTAATTCCTTGATTATATTTCACTCTGGTTGATGTATGATCAAGAATACTTTTTTTAAATCAGTGTTATATTTTATCTTCAGCAGGCTTCCAAGTTGAGATATTAAAATATTATAATTATTTTGGTGAAGATGCTAGTAATTTACCCAGTCTTTCTTCATGCTCCTAATATTTTTGTTTTATGTTATGCAGTAAATTTTCTATGCAAAAAGGTAATTAAGTTCCTATTTAGTACTCTTAAAACCTGATAGAGTTCTGGGGTACATTTTCTCACATATATACTCAAAAGTCCCTTAACACTTTCCCTGTATTTTTTTGGATATTTTTTTATTTTTCCATGAATCAATAATGTAACTAAATGTTAATACTAACAGGTAGATTCTTTAACAATACATATCTATACACACATACAGAGAGAGAAAGAGATACTATCTTGAAAAACTGGGACAACTCTTCCTTGTAAATAATGTTGTTGGAATATGATCTGATAAAAAAAATCTATTTTATTCTACTAATCCATAATTCTTACATTAAGGATTTATTAATGAAAATCCTAAAACTAAGAATTAAGATACCAGAAAAGTATCTAGTCAAGAACAATTCGAATATGGATAAAAAAAGAGAAAAATTATCATGTATAAGAAATAGATTTAAATAAGATAGTATTGCAATCTAATAAAGAAGCTAAAACTTGAATAAAATCTTCAGCCATAATTATCTGATCTATCTCCAAAGTAAAAAGATCTGTAATATACCATATCTGGAAAATCTTTAGTAGAATCATAAAAATTTATACATGTAATAAGTTTATTATAACATTTAATCACCAATATTAAAAACTATTCCTTTTTTGTCCAAAACAAATTTTGAGTGTTTCATATACTTGATTGATTCATGTCCTATATAAGATATCCTTCTTTTGTGAAGATATATGAGTTTTCTTTAAAAGAACACGTATACGGTATATAACCAGATATTCAGTCATAAGTCAATTACTTCAATTTCACATTTGCACTCTGACTGCAGTGATAAAATCTTCTTTCTGAAGATCTCCTGCATCTGTGTAATTCTTGCTTCATTCACCACCATTTTAATCTAAATTATAAAAGTTTGATTCATATCATCATATTTCTGATTTAAATTAACCATTATAGCCTTTATCTGTAGAAATTCAGGCTTTTATAGCAATATTTATAACAGAGGGAAGAGAGCAAAAGTATGAAAAGTTCGTGTTGGCTTTTTTTCTTTCTTTCTTTTTCTTTCTTTCTTTCTTTCTCTCTCTTTCTCTCTTTCTTTCTTTTGGAAGTGGGCAAAATTCACCTAAAGTTCTGAACTACTCTACTCCCAGGTTGGATGGGGAACAACTTAGCTTGCAGTGGGAATAGGAGTGTGGCAAATATCTCAGAAGCGGCTCTCCTTAGTTTCTTGGGCTGTAAAAGCCTCAGGGGAGATATATAATTTCAGAATTGAAAGATTCTGTTAATGTAACTTTATTATAAAATAGAGTAAGTATTACTCACACTGCCAAGTTGCCCCATTACCAATATGGTCCAGCAAACATTATAGGAAGGTAGAAATGTCACTTTATAAGCACTACTCCATCCATTGAAAATGTCGCCTCTATGTGTGTATTCAAGCTTTGCTTTCATGCTTTCAAAATAATGCTTCCTTCTTTCTGTTCACCCAAGCACCATAATTTGATTTGCCTGCTGTGCTCAATTTTCTTCTAAGCCAGTGTTTTTCAAACTTGGCAACTTCAAGATGTATTGGTTTCATCTCCCAGAATTACCCAGCCACCATGTTCTAGGCTAACCTCTGCACCTCGACTACTTCACAGAGGTCAAAATCATATTCTACAATCATATATACTACTAAACCCTTGTGTATGTGATCTTTAACTGGGTGAAACACTGCACCATAAAACAACAATTACACAGTCTGCAGTTAAGTTATAGAATTAATGTTTTATCATTTTAAAAGATTTTAGAGAGGATAAGATATTCATAGAAGATTAAGCTTTTTTTGCCATTTCTTTCTATTCTCTGGGGAATATGGACAATAAATCACAAGAATTCATTGTTACTAAATGAATGAGAAAAGTACAGATTTACAGATACTTTATTGTCCAAGATTGATTAGACATACAAGGAATTCCCTTGAAGAGTATCCAGAGATTGCAGCTGGTGCAGAGTGCGGCTGCACGGATGATTTTAGGGGCCAGGAGTTCGGCCCACATAACACCTTTGTTCCGCGAGCTGCACTGGTTGCCAGTTTGCTTCTGGGTACAATTCAAGATGTTAACATTGACCTTCAAAGCCCTTCGTGGCATGGGACCAGGCTATCTGAGGAACCGTGTCACCCCGATGGGGAGTTCCTGACCCACCAGAATCAGCAGAGGAGTCCTTCTCCAGTTCCCATCGGTCAAGGAATTTCGGCTGGCGGGGTCCAGGAGAAGAGCCTTCTCTGCTGTGGCTCCTGCCCTGTGGAGCATCTTGCCCCTCGAGCTGAGGGCTGCCTCCTCCTTGATGGCCTTCCGGAAGGGCCTTAAGACCTGGCTCTGCGAAATGGCCTGGGGCTCCGGTGGGGGGGGGCTCATTATCAGCATGGAGGTGGCTGATGGATCTTTAGTCATCCTCAACCCCCTTTTTATATTTGAAATCTTTTTAGCCCACCTCGCTAGTCTGCTGGGTTTTTTATTTTGTTTTAATGGGATTTATTTTTATTTTAAAAGTTTTTAATATATTGTTTTTTATTGTTGTTAGCCACCGAGAGTCTTTGGATTTCGGCGGCTTATAAATTTAATAAATAAATAAATAAATTCTGCCTCATCTCTACATTCTTCCTTTGGACTTCCTTAGACTAAATACTCTGACTTTTACTATATTATACATACCAATTCTTTGCTCCCTTATATACATACGTATGTATGTATGTATGCATTTATATGTATATACATGCATACACACAGAAGCTTGTCTTTTCCTTCATTTGGGACATATTTTTGTATTTAAACTTCTATTGTCTTAACATTGGCTACCTTGTTTGAGATTACTTTCAAGGTTACTCTTTTAACATAAAATTGCAGCCAAAGGGTACCAAGGCCTCGCCAAAAAAGGTGAACAAAGTATTCTTTAACAGAATAAATTTTAGTATAAAATCATATGAAAGCATGCCTGCAATGGTTTGTTTGCATATTAGTAACACATATGAAATAGACATGTTCTAGGATAAGTTTCGGTTTAGATCTTACAGATTAATGAATCTAGCAGTAGAGTAGGAATACTGGGCAAAACCAGCTGTTCATATTAAATTACTTGCTTGATACACAGTATGCTGTCTACTAGAGCCTATGTCACCTTTCAGATTCAGCTAGGAAAAAGGTATTTCAAAGCACAGAGGACACAAATAAAGACTATGTCTGCAATTCTTTACAGCATTTTTTCTTGAGACCATGCAGCTGCCCTTCAAGACTAGCTCTGAAGAAGGCTACTTTTGGTGCAGTTTTCTGAAGTTGCTATTCAGTTCTAGGAGGAGAAGTTGCTGCTTTAAAGGACTACTGATTGAGCCCTGTTTGCACTCTTGTATGCTCTAAAACAGTCTTTTTAGAATTGACTTTAACAGACGGCATTCTGTACTATTTACAACATTTTAAAATTTATCCAACACTTACCAGTGTGAAATTGGCTTCACTGTTAACACTGTTAAGCCTTTAAACCAGTGTAGCCAATCTGCTCTTCTCTAAAAACTTTGAATATTAACACCCGTCAGCCATGGACAACATGGTCAATGGCAAGACTATTGAGCCCTAGTTTAATTGGTTTAACAAAGCTCCTCTTTTGAGACTTGTTTCTTATTCTCCTGTTTAAAGTTAGATTTATGTAAACACTCTCCACTTTTAAAGGACAGAAACAAGGACATATTGGGTAAGAATCCAAATCAATTTGCTATCCCAGAGTTAAAAAAAACTTGGTACCATATTGATTAGAAATCATACTCTTGCATCATTAAATTTGAAAACTCTTGCGGTTTTTATTGATGACACATAAATTTTAACATCAAAGCACTTCTTCCTTAAGATGTAAAATAAGTAGAAAATAGGCTAGCTTTCTTAAAATCTAGTTTCTAATTTTAAGTTGTTGTTGTATCCAACAGTTTAAAGTTATTTTTTATTTTTTTGTAACCCTGAAATAAGAAAGATGTATCTTTGCAGGTAAAGGAGAAGAAGGGAGGGAGGGAGGAGGAGAGGGGAGGGGAAGGGAAGAGGGCCAGGAAAGATGTGGGAGGAGATGGGGAAAGGAAAAAAGGAAGTACAGATGTATGAAAGGGAGGAAGAAAGGAAAAGAAATGGTCCGATAATGATTGATCAATTTATAGACACCAAGCTCCTCTTACAAATTCTCAAAAGTGCTTGATGAATCTCAGCTCTAAGAAGTTCCAGTGTGAGAAACTGTGCTGAAGAAAGCACTGTCTATACTAATCACTTATCAAAAACAAACAAAAACCACCACCCTTAAAAAGCCATAGCCAGTTAACAATTGAGCTCAAAATGATAAATATACCAAAGGAAATTATGTATAAGAAATTCCCACCCTAAGCTATTTTAGACATTATGAAGCATAAATCAAATAGTGCTGTTTTCAGAAAAAAATATCTTGTTCAAGAAACAGCTCCAAGAATAATTACAAGTCTTGCTGATGACTAGGGATGCTCCTAGCCAGGGTTTTTATCATGCCTTTGCCTGCCTCCTCTTTTTATGATGAGTCTAGATAGCATAATACCCTCTTTTTTTGGTACCTTTCTGTGCTTTCCCACCATTCTATATTTTTTTATTTCCAGAAAAATATCCATTATAGAGGTGGAATAGATGGGAAATGTTTTTTTTAATATTAGTTGCTTCTTCTAGAAAACATCCCAAACATATTGGTTACAGCAGATCCAGGACTGTAAAAGAAAATAATTATTTATGTTGCATATAATATAAAGTGCAAAGGTTGAAATTTTTTGTCACATGAAGTTGTGATTACAGGTTAACATAATATGATTGCTAAGAAACAAAACAGAAGAGAATTATTGTTTTAAGGGTCTGCTTGTGAGTTTATCAAAGGTGGCCACTAGGAGAAACAAAGTATTCAGGGGCAAGTAATCTGAATGCCTTCCACATGGTTTGGATCTCCAGTTTGAATATTCTCAGCTAGTTAGGACAATTACTATGGATGATCAGAATTGCAGTTCAAAACATTTCAAGAGCATCAGTTGCTTACTCACATGAGCCTTTCTCAATTTGCTCCTTTGTGAAATGTACACTTCTAATTATGTTTCCTATTTTCACCAAATATGTGAATTGATTGTGAGGACATAATCTATAAAATTATACTGAGTAACAAAAGTTTACACAACTGAGAAGATTTATCCACTGTGCAACATTTGTAACAATATTTAAATAATCTTGAAATCCATGGATCATTGTCTTGCGATGGCAAATCTATAAGGTATGATGTGGAGGACCACCCAAGATGGACAGGTCATAGTGGAGATTTTTGACAAAAACTGATCCATTGAAGAAGAAAATGGCAACTTATTCCAGTATTCTTGCCAAGAAAACCCCATGGACAGTATCAAAAGGTGAAAAAATATGAAGCTGGAAGATAAGTCCCATAGGTCGGAAGGTGTCCAACATGCTACTGAGAAAGAGGGGAGGGCAATTACAAGTAGCTCCAGAAAGAGTGAAGTGGCTGGGCAAAAGCCAAAAGGATGCTCAGCTGTGGATGTGTCTGGGGGGTGAAAGGAAAATCCGATGCTGTTAAGAACAATATTGCACAGGAACTTGGAATGTAAGATCTATGAATCAAGATAAGCTGCATGTGGTCAAATATGAAATGGCAAGATTAAACATGGACATCTTGGGAATCAATGAACTAAAATGGATGGGAATGGGCACATTTAATTTGGATGACCACTATATCTACAACTGTGGCCAAGAATCCCTTAGAAGAAATGGAACAGCCCTCATAGTCAACAAAACAGTGGGAAAAGCAGTACTGAGGTACAATCCCAACAACAAAAGTATGATCTCAGTTTGCATTCAAGGCAAACCATTCAACATCACAGGAATCCAAGTCAATGCCCCAACCATTGATGCCAAAGAGGCTGAATTTGACTGGTTCTATGAAGTCCTACAACACCTTCTAGAACTCACATCAAAAAAAGATGTCATTTTCATCATAGGGGATTGGAATGCTAAAGTAGGAAGTCAAAAGTTAACAGAAATAACAGACAAGTTTGGCCTTGGAGTACAAAATGAAGCAGGGTAGAGGCTAATGGAATTTTGTCAAAGAGAACAAGCTGATCATAACAAATACGCTTTTCCAACAATCTAGGAGGTGACTCTACACATGGACATCACCAGATGGTCAATCCCAAAATCAGATTGATTATATTCTTTGCAGCCAAAGATGGAGAAGCTCCATACAGTCAGTCAAAACAAGACCTGGAG